>OX422205.1:0-113538 GCA_949130485.1 Agelas oroides | reverse complement strand
TGAGAGAAAGTACTAAACATACACTGAACATATCTGTCCCCTGCCACTGGTACTAGCTCCCCACCTGGCTCAATGGCTAAGAGAAAGTATTAAACATACACTGAACATATCTCTCTCCTGCCACTGGTACTAGCTCCCCACCTGGCTCAATGGCTGAGAGAAAGTACTAAACATACACTGAACACATCTCTCTCCTGCCACTGGTACTAGCTCCCCACCTGGCTCAATGGCTGAGAGAAAGTACTAAACATACACTGAACATATCTCCCCCTGCCACTGGTACTAGCTCCCCACCTGGCTCAATGGCTGAGAGAAAGTACTAAACATACACTGAACATATCTCTCCCCCCTGCCACTGGTACTAGCTCCCCACCTGGCTCAATGGCTGAGAGAAAGTACTAAACATACACTGAACACATCTCCCCCCTGCCACTGGTACTAGCTCCCCACCTGGCTCAATGGCTGAGAGAAAGTATTAAACATACACTGAACATATCTCCCCCCTGCCACTGGTACTAGCTCCCCACCTGGCTCAATGGCTGAGAGAAAGTACTAAACATACACTGAACATATCTCCCCCCTGCCACTGGTACTAGCTCCCCACCTGGCTCAATGGCTGAGAGAAAGTACTAAACATACACTGAACATATCTCTCCCCTGCCACTGGTACTAGCTCCCCACCTGGCTCAATGGCTGAGAGAAAGTACTAAACATACACTGAACATATCTCCCCCCTGCCACTGGTACTAGCTCCCCACCTGGCTCAATGGCTGAGAGAAAGTACTAAACATACACTGAACATATCTCCCCCCTGCCACTGGTACTAGCTCCCCACCTGGCTCAATGGCTGAGAGAAAGTGCTAAACATACACTGAACATATCTCTCTCCCCTGCCACTGGTACTAGCTCCCCACCTGGCTCAATGGCTGAGAGAAAGTGATCTTCCAAAGTTTCCCAAACACACGCTGTGCAGTGAGGGACTGTGGCTGGCTGGCCTTGAATGTGACGGTGATATCTTTGGAGGTGGAGGGGTGAAGGTGACCGGTGGAGGGGGTGAAGGTGAGGCTGGGGAGGGAGGGCCACTGGAAACGTACTGCAGTACTAGGTGAGTGGTTGGTGAGGGCAAAGGTCAACTGCTGCGTCTCCCCCACTGCAAAGTGGCCAAAATGAAGATGGTTTTCTCGAGCAGCTGGTGTGTGTGTGAGTGGGGAGGGGGGTGGGGGGGGGGAGTGGGGGAGTGGGGGTGTGTCTGTGTGTTGAGGAGAGGATCATATAGCCAACCAGTACCTACCTTCCACCTCCTCCGGAAGTCGCTTGCCTTCCTCCTCTGGCACAGCTTCTCCCCTAATGTTCTCAATGCACACCTCCTCCTCATACCCCTCTCCGACCAGCTGCACAGACAGGTTCTCAAACTGGTTGTCCACGATGCGCAGACGCAGCTCACCTTGGCACTTTTTGGTTGCATGAGGCTGAAAAACCACTGTGAACTCTTTCTCCTCCTCAGCCGCCAGTTTCACTGTCACAGGAGGAGGGTGTTTGCTAGTGTGCTTAGAGGGCTGAGGAGTTTCCACTTCAGTGGTGGCCTCCCTCCCATCCTCATCCTCTTCCCTCGCATCCTCCTCTGAGATTGCCTCTTCTTCTGGAGGTGGACAGACGGTGAAATACTGACCCCCACTGACGGTCTCTACATGCACAGTAGCCGGCATGGTGCCCGTATTCCTGAGAAACACTGCCATCCTCTGAGACTGGTGCAACAGCAGTCTTCTAAAGAGCAGAAGAGGGTGGCCCCGGGCATTCCTCAGGGAGGGCTTGATGACTGCCACCTGTGGGAGGTTGCCTTCTCCCTGGAGCTCAAATGAGAGGCCTCTCCCACGCGTCCCATCTGGAATGGCCTCAAACACAGCTGAATAGGACTATACAGGAAAGTGGTGTGTGTGTGTGTGTGGGGGGGGGGGGGAGGGGGGGGGGGAGAGGAGGGAGGGGAGCACAGTGAAGACTATTGATTTGGCAGTGGCTGTACCAAGAATACAGAGGTGTGCAAGATACAGGCTATGATTTACTGACCTGCATGGCTGTGGGTTTGAAGGTGACTGTGGCATAGATGTGGGCGTGTGCAGGGATGGCAATCTTGGTGCTGGGGTCAACATCAAATACCTCACAACCTGTTTTCAACTTGGTAGAGATTGGCTTCACACCCAGCTGAACATCACATGGGACCTGAGGAGGAGGAAGAGGAGGGAGAAATGAAGGAGGGACGTATCAGATTCATCTGATGTCTTATTTCAATGTGACCACACCTACCTTGTTGGGGTTGCTAATCTTGAAGCGAGCCTTTGATGTCTGTCCCACCACGACACTCTTGAACAGAAACCTCCTCTCCTCTTCACCGTACACGCCCACACAACCTTCCTGAGACAAGCAGACATACACAAAATGTGATATACTGCAAGTCTGTCTCCTCGTGTAGCCTAGAGCCTAGCACCTGGCTACACACCACTGACACAAGGTCTCACCTCATGAAACTGGTGTTGTCCAAGTGCTCCCAACTGCTGGCAGACACGATGCTCCTCAAATATGGCAGCTACGTCTGTTGTGTTGATACCTGGCACCAGCACCTCTCCACAGATCTTGTAGGTCATCGCAGGAGCCTCCTTGCGACAGTCACTGATCTCCACCAGTAACTCCTGCAGCAATATGATGGGCTTGCTGACTGCAGCTTGTCACACGTTAGTGCTACACTGTAGCTACTCAAATATTCTCAGAGTCTACCTCCTCATGTCTGCCAGGCTTGTCTCCTGTGAGACAGTCCACGGTGATTGTTTGGGATTGTCCAGCTGGGATGAGTCCCAAAGCAGGGGTCACTGTGTACATACCCAACACCAGACGTGGGCTACCTCCCAGCACCTCTGTCCTGCAGGCAAAGGAGATGGGAAGATAGGGAACAGTAAGGTCTTTATACACACCAGCTTCCAGTTAGACACACCTCAGAGAGACCTCTCCCTTGGCCCCTTTAGCTCCCCCTTGCTTCCCCACAAAGGAGGAGCGGGGAGAACTGATATCTCTTCCCTCCCGGGACTTTGTCCTCCTAGAAACAGCCGCCATGTTCAGACTGTAGAAAGAAGAATCCAATACTATGCTAACAAGTCGGGGTGGTTCGAGAGAATAACTTACGTCCTCTGTTTCTGCTGCTCTGCAGAGAGTTTCTTGGTGATGGCATACTTGAACTCAAACTCTCCCTTGTTCTCCAGTGTGAAGGTGGATGAACGACGAGTGTTGATCACCATCACACCAAAGTTAATGTCATTGATGGGAGAGATCGAGAAGCTGCCAGGAGAGAGCAATGCCTGAAGACCTGCCTTGGCTTGTACTGCCGTGTACACCAATCTCGTACCCCTCTGTAACCTTATACACCACAGTACTAAAATATGTTGGCACACCAATATAGCCTCACTTGGAGAAGACGGCCTTGGCGGTGACTCTGATGGGAATGTTGGCAATCACCTCTCCTTCCTCTCCCACATGAGCATCAATCACCTGCACAAAACACAACATATTCCATAACCTTTCTCTCTCCTCTCTCACTCTCTTTCTTCTTTCACTCTCAGCACACGTACCTGGCACTTGAGAATGGGAAGGTCTTTGATTGAGACTTCACGCGTGGCCCTGAAGGTGATGTTGACCGCTTGGGCCTTCTCCCCAGGGTACAGTGTGGAGTGGGAGGGGCTCATGGTGAACATGCGAGAGTAGTCACTCCCATCACTCGCTGTATCAAACAGGAAGCTGTGTGTGTGTGTGTGTGTGTGTGTGTGTGTGTGTGTGTGTGTGTGTGTGTGCATGTGTGTGTGTGTGTGTGTGTGTGCATGTGTGTGTGCATGTGTGTGCATGTGTGTGTGTGTGTGTGTGTGCATGTGTGTGTGTGTGTGTGTGTGTCACAACTGTTGTTTCCCAGCATGGAGCATCTGCAATATACTCAACATTAATGGGGAGGTATCACTTACTGGAATCCGATGTCATACTTTCCCTTGTTCTTCAGCTGCACCACCAGCTTCAGCTCATCATACACCCGGCAGCACTGGAAGTCCAGACCCCCGTCTGCCCCTGCAGGACACAAGCCCAGTCAATCCCTCACACCTAGCAGCACTGTGTGGTTGCTTACCTCGAGGGTAGCTGACGTCCATTGCAACATCGTAGGCCTCTGCATGGATCTGAACTGTTTCAGTGTTCATCAGACCCATGATCTGCTCCACGTCTGAGATCTGCATAAGAGAGTGTGTATATGTGTATAATCCTAATCCTGCGGGGAATGGGGCTAAAACTGCAACCACGTCTAGTACAGCTCTAACGTACCTCTATCTTGAAGGCCTTCTTAGTGTAGATGATCTGTTTGACTGCTCGGAAGTGGACGTGAAGGGTAAACGTGGACTTGGGAGCGACAACGCCGTGCTCCTGGCTGAAACTGAACTCTTCCCCAAGCGTCTCCAGTCCACTGAGTTTCCAGGCCACCGGCAGCAGGGTGGGGTTGTGCAAATTAAGAACGTTTGTCTGCTTCCTGCAACAGTAAACAGCACGCTTCCTTCACTTCCTCTTCTCTTATATATCCCGTACCCCCATCCCTTCACCTCCCTCTATACCCTCTCACCCCTCCCACACACACCTGTGCAGGGGGACCTTCTTGAACTCGAGCACTTTCTTGTCCACCTTCAGCTCCGGCTCCACCCCATCACAGCTCACGTTGAACACCACAGGGTCAGGGTTGTGCCGAATGCAGCACACCAGTGCGTCCCTGATGTGACTGGAAGACTTTGGATATGCCCACATTGTCAGATCCTGAGAGGACAAGATACTGGTTGATACACATTCGCTTCACTTTCGGGCTCTCATCACTTAGACACACATACTATAACAGTGTGTGTGCTGGTGGGACTGTTCCTGGTACCTTGCTTTCTCCAGGCTGCAGTGTCATGGTGGGAGGATCAAGGAGGAAGGTGTTGGCATTGTGATCGTACTGGAAGCAGAAGGAGCTCTCCACCTCCATGAGGCTCGTGTTGCTGATGGTCAATGTCTCCATGTTCTCAGGGTAGCGACCCTCACGATACCTGCGGGGAAGAGAAGAAGCATGCCACTGCATCTGACATCAGTTTGTGTGCAGTTTGCTCTCTCCCCACCTTTCTCTGGTCTTCCCACAGAGGAGGGGTCCAAAGACAAATGTCTCCTCACTGAGGACAAACTTCCTGTGAACGATTTCTCCCTTTTTGAGGGTCTTCTTTCGAGAAGAAAACACGATCCTGTACACAAGACCACCAATCAAAACAGTCCACATTGTGAGGAAGACTAGCGGCACACACCCACCTTGGTTCCCGACAGATGGTCGGCACCACACACAGCCCCCGACAAAACAGCTGGTACCTTCGGCGCGTGCCCGCTATCTCAAAGCCAAGCGTCTGGTCAAACTGACCTTCATCCTGGGAAGTGAAGAGCAGCCGCAGCTTGGTCTCACCACCAGCTGGCAGTACCCACCGAAAACGAACCAGCCTGGGGGAGGGAGGGAGGGAGGGGGGGGGGAGGAGGGAGGGGAGAGGGAGGAGGAGGGAGGGGAGGGGGAGTAGGATGGAGGGGAGAGGGAGGAAGAAGTAGGGGGGAAGGGGAGGGGGAGTAGGAAGGAAGAAATGGGGAAGGGGGGTTGTGAGGAGGGAAGGCGAATGTCATGCCTACATACATGTACCTGATTGTACCATATGCGTGCAGTGAACATACCTGACTGGACCTGAAGGCTTTGCCAGCTCTGCAGCAGAACTGCAATACAAGAGAGATGCAAGTAAGATCTGCTACAATTTAAAATGCACAAAGTCCTCCTCACCCCGAGTGTGGTACTGTCTCCTGGGTGATTGTTAGTTGAGGTGCTGGGGAAGAAGGTGTTTTTAGCGAGTTCTTCTTCTTTGCAGTGGACTTGTGTGAAGACTTGCGGCGTACAGGATCAGAGTCAGCACTGTCCATGGAGTGGACAGATCCGGTCCTCTTTGAGAGACGAGAAGGTGGCCCTTTCTCATGTGGAGGTTCATGGGTGTCTTCCTGGGGCTCAGGGGGAACTTTGGGGGGCTCATCGTGGGGAATATTGCTGCATTGTGGGAAAAAATTGCAAGAAACAAGAGATCAGTAGTAAAATTAATGATCCCAGTGAGAAAACAACTCACGGGTCACTGGGAGAGGTGCCAATGAACACGAATCTCTCGTGGGCAGTGTGCTCTAGTTTCCTCCGCTTGAGAGGGTAGGGGTACACCTGGAGGGTGACTGGTCCAGGGAGGGGGGGACCACCAGGACCCTGGCCCATCTCCTCCAGCACCTGACACAGAGAATGAAATAATTAATATTAAGTACATACACATACACACACACATGAACACACCTCTTCTGCAGTTGGCAGTCCCTTGCTGCATATCTCATTAGTGACACTATCAGCAGGGTGATCCCCCTCCACCAATATCACTGGCACCCCCAGCCCCTCCCGGCTCTCCTCCTCCTGTTCCTCCTCCTTGGGTAGCTGTTGTGTCAGCTGTGGTGAGGGGTCCTCCTTCATTCGACTCTTCCTGCGAGATGGAGTGGCAGCCTTCTGCAGATGTTCTTCTGGCTCAGGTGGAGGGAGTCTGGGTTTTGCCTCCCCGGTGCCACGATTCCAGTCCTCCAGCAGTATCTCAAGCCCCTCTAGCGTAGCCTTATAGTGGACATACTTCTTTTCCAGCAGACATTCCTGAAAGGCCTCATCTGTAAGTGGTTTGATTATTTTCTGAGTTCCTCTTCTCTTTGGTATGAGAGGAGGTGTCTCTGTGCCAGCCAGAAGGCTGGCTCCTGATGCAGTGGGGACGCCCCCTGCCAGCACCTGTGAGGGCTGCTGCAGGGTGGATGCGACTGAGGGTGGTATGGAGGCAGCGACTGCTACTGACTTCATGACACTTGCTTTGGACTTTGGATCCCTCTTTCCCTTGCGCCTCATTTTCTCTTCATTCAGTCTCCTCTCCTCCTCTTCCCTCCTCTCTCTCTCCAGCTGCTCCTGCCTCTCCTTCTCCCTCCGCTTCTCCTCCCTCTTCTCCTTCCACACTTCCAGCCTTCGCTTGTCAACCTCTGCCCTTTGCTGCTC
Organism: Agelas oroides; assembly: GCA_949130485.1. Taxonomy (NCBI): domain Eukaryota; kingdom Metazoa; phylum Porifera; class Demospongiae; order Agelasida; family Agelasidae; genus Agelas; species Agelas oroides. Next base: position 106,406 of record OX422205.1, on the reverse strand, counting down.
ACTCAGTGCCTCATACTCATCCTCATCCAACTCCAAAAGAGCCGCAATTCTTTGCTGTTCTCTCTCTTCAGCTTCTTTTTTTCTAGCAGCCTCCTCCTCTTCCTTCTTCTGTTTCTCGTTCTCTATCATATTCAGCCGATCTTGAATGCCCTGCAGCTCCATGCTGATGTGGATAACATGGATGTGTTTACGGTTGTGAAACACTCTCAGGATTACAGCCACACTGATCAATGGACTTGAAGTGAACTGTGACTCAATCCCATCAAACACCACTCCCTTCCTACAGTCCATGTGCTGCAGCCGGTCAGAAAGTATCTCCACGATAAGGTCTTCAGGAAGGACAGTTGGCATCAGCTCTCCCTCGGGAACTGCAAACTGGGAATCCTCCAGCGGTAAGACTTTGAATGCATGCAGTTGTTCAGGCAGACCTGTGGGGGACTCAGGAGGGTGTGCATCTTTCTCTTTAGAGCTGTCTCTGGCAAATTGTTTCCTAGAAGGGACAGAGAGACTGCTTGGTGGTTCCTGTACTGTTGGCTCAGCTTGGATGGCCTGGATGCAGCACTCACGGGCCTTGCACCCTGCAGGAGTACTGGCAGTGGATATCGCATCTATGAGAACATCATCCATGACCAACACAGTGGCACCGTATTTCTTCCCAAGTGCAAGAGCCTGTGTACTTCTACCAGACTTGGGGGGGCCGTGCACAATCATAGCTACCCCCCTCCGGAGTTCTGCCAGTGCAGCCTCAGGAGAGAGGTCTATGCCCATGTAGCGAGCAATGGCTGCAGCGACTGGAGGTAGCTCGGTTCCGATAAGGTCGGGATGGCTGGACAGGGAACCTCCTGTGGCCTGCGTCAGGGCAGAGACAGACTCAATGACAGACAGCTCTGGGTGTGAGAGGAGGGCGGTGGTGCTTGGCTGGGGGGTCCTGAGCTGGAGTAGGTTGGTAGAGGAGGTGGGAGGGAGTTTCAACTGGGACACCACGCTCTCCAAGACAGCTTCACTTGGTACCTCACTTTCAGGAGGGTAGATGTTCTTGTCGGTGGAGGCCTTCGCCTTTCGGTCTCTCTCATATGCAGCAAGTATCTCCTGGGGTAGCTTGCCTCCCGGGGTGATGGGAGGGAGAAACAGACGATTCTGTTTGTCATACTCTTTCAACCAGCACAGCACCTGAGCAGGCAGACTTGCAGTCACACCCCAGCATTGCAAAGAGATCATGAGCATGCAGATATAATGGACTAGTTTATCCTGTGCTACATATACAGTACACAGTGTATGAAAACACACCACTTGCACTCACACACCTGTTCCTCATCAATATACTGCTGGTCGAAAGTCAGAGAGTAGATCTCCACGGGGTAGGGCATGGGGTTGGAGACGATCACTTCTGCCTCGGAGCCACTAGAAAATGGAAGCACTGGGGGGAACTCCAGTAGTGTACAGTTAAACTGTACTTGTGGTTCACTGCCCTGCCCCTCCACATGGAGTGCAAGATCACTGTCAGTGTTCTGGCGGATGGAAAATGGAATTCTCTCCACGTAATGCAGCTGTGGGGGGGAGGGGAGGGGAGGAGAGGAGAGGAGAGGAGAGGAGAGGAGAGGAGAGGAGAGGAGAGGAGAGGAGAGGAGAGGAGAGGAGAGGAGAGGAGAGGAGAGGAGAGAGGAGAGGAGAGGAGAGGAGAGGAGAGGAGAGGAGAGGAGAGGAGAGGAGAGGAGAGGAGAGGAGAGGAGAGGAGAGGAGAGGAGAGGAGAGGAGAGAGGAGAGGAGAGGAGAGAGGATAGAGGAGTGGGGAGTGGGGAAGGATGCAAAAGAATCAGTTTTATATCAGATGCAACTGTGTGCACAGGATGTAACATCCTTACTTCTTCACTGGGCATAAACCTGACTCTGATGTCGGTACGCTGTCCTGGGAGGAGGATACCGGTGGAGGGCTCCACCTCAAAGTAGCGTGGAGGAGGTTTCTCATGCATCTTCTTGCGCACATGTAGTGGCACATGCTTGGGGATCTGAAAGGGGAGGGGGAAGGAGAGAGGGAGGGGGGGAGGGGGAGGGAGAGAGGGAGGGGGGAGGGAGGGAGAAAGGGAGGGGGGAGGGAGAGAGGGAGGGGGGAGGGAGGGAGAAAGGGAGGGGGGAGGGAGAGAGGGAGGGGGGAGGGAGAGAGGGAAAGCAGAGTAGCACAAACCACGACAGGATGTGTCAGTGATTACAGCAAGAGTACTAGCCTTCTTTGGAGGTTTGTCGGTGATGGCAGTCCATTCACACCTGAAGCAGGGCAGACAAGGATGTGATACATTGAACATACACACAGTAACAGTTGCTCACTTGACGTGGTATGGGTTGTGCAGCCGGATGGTGAGGATCCTGCACTGCCCACAGAGGACAGTACCAAAGTCCAACTGAGTGCTGGAGAGCTGCATGCTGGGCCGCGTCACATCTGCTGAGAGCTTCAGCACATAGGTAGGACCACCTACCAACTGCAGGAGGTCATTATACACATCATATGTCCTCTGACAACACAATGACAGCAGCAATGAAGTAACATTAGAGCAGTAAAATGGCTCCAGTAATTTTATTTCTCCCAAAAGTTCTTACATTGAAGGGGAGTGTGGTTTCCACATGTCCTTCGGGACACTGGACGGCAGCTGGGTCAAATCTGACACTGAACTCGATACCCTCGGGCTCTGGCTCTCCTGGGAGGGAGCGCACCCTCTCTCCCAAGTCCACACTGAAGCCAGTGCCCTCCAGAGAGCAGTGGGAGGTCGTGAAGGAGACAGGACAGTGGCCGACGTTGGTGAGGGTGAGGGGATGGGAGACCACCAGACCATACACCACATAGCCAAAGTCCAGCTGGAATGCAGGGAGTGTGGCCCTGAGGGGAGAGCGGAGCTGCAGGTCACACCAATCGTGCTGTCTCAGCAACTCCTCTCTTCCTTACCTTGGTCTGGAAGGCTTTCTGCCTGCTCCTTGCATCTTGTCTGAGTGTTCCTGAGCCACTTCAACCACCATCAGTCGTTCTATCTCATACTCCAAGTCATGTGGAGGCACCAACAACTGAGGGTGGGGGGGGGGGGGTACGAACCACCAGTGACACTGCAAGCCACCGTACAAGATATGCAACTGCACATGCCATCCACTTACAGTGACCTCGTCTTGAGAGTCAGCTGTGCCTTCTTCCACTGGGCCCCCACTTGGTGGGAGCTTCTCCAGGGCCCTCTTCCTCAGGCGAGAGTAGTTCTCACCGGTGACGTCACGGGGCAGATTGAAGGAGATACGGGGGAACACACCCTCCCCTGTCAGTGTGATGGTGTCCGGCTCAAAATGGGCTACTTGGATCTGCAAGGAGGGAGGAAGGTAGTAAATGCTTCACACGCACCCCTAGGGAGCAGCAGACAACTCTACTTGGGTGACACGCACCCCTAGGGAGCAGCAGACAACTCTACTTGGGTGACACGCACCCCTAGGGAGCAGCAGACAACTGTACTTGGCAGATGGACATTCAGTTCCCAGGTGAGCAAACTGTCTACACATTGTGCACTGCGTACCTGGAGAGTTTTCTTTACTTCTGCTGGAACTCCTGGGAGGTAGTGAATGGTGAGTGTCTGGTTCTCTAGTGCTGAGAGATGGCCCTGGGAGGAGGTATGAAGGGTAGAGATGAGGGGGGAGGAGGTGAGGGGGAAGGAGGTATGAAGGGTAGAGATGAGGGGGGGAGGGGGGAGGAGGTGAAGAGAGAGGGGCTTGTTTCATGCTCCATGTGCTGTTACCATGGTGGGTGAGATGGTGGGTTGTCCCGGTGCCAGGCTGTCAGTGACCCCCAGGGCACAGAAGTCCAGCCCCACCTTGCCAGTGTTATACAGTACCACCTCCACACTCTGCACATGGTCATACAACTGTGCGAGGGGATAAATGCAGTATCATACAAACAGCCATGTTGTCTTCCTTCCCTCCTCTGTACCTGTTTTCCCATGTTGATGTGTGTTCTGTTGAACCTGTACTGCACACCCGAGGCCTCTCCACTGAGTCGCAGCTGGTACGTGGGTCCTCCCTCCACCCGGCAGGCAGCCATCACCTCTGTTGCCACCCCTGTGTGACCGTAGAAGGTGAACTGGACCTGTTGGGACTGCCCGGGCAGAAGAGTGCCATGTAGAGGGAGGATATCAAACACCTGTTGAGAGAGGAAGAAGAGGGGGAAGGAAGAGAAAGGGAAGAGGAAAAAGAGGGAAGGAGGAGGGGTGGAAGGAGAGGAAGGGAGGTAGGAGAGGAAGGGAGGTAGGAGAGGAAGGGAGGTAGGAGAGGAAGGGAGGTAGGAGAGGAAGGGAGGTAGGAGAGGAAGGGAGGTAGGAGAGGAAGGGAGGTAGGAGAGGAAGGGAGGTAGGAGAGGAAGGGAGGTAGGAGAGGAAGGGAGGTAGGAGAGGAAGGGAGGTAGGAGAGGAAGGGAGGGAGGAGAGGAAGGGAGGGAGGTAGGAGATGGAAGGGAGGGAGGAGATGGAATGAGAAAGAAGGAAAGTTATTTGAGCAGAAAACTTTGCAGGTGATGAGGTTTGTTTCCCAGGATGGCTGACCTGCTCAATGCTGATGGGAGTGAAGGGGTCTGCCACTAGCTCCCAGGGTTGGCGGGGAGGCTTCCTCCTCTTAGTTGGTACAGCTTTGCCAGCCTCACTCTGCTTCCCCTTGCCTTGTGCAGTTCCCTCCTCAACACCACCAGAGTCTAGTACAGGTTCTGAAACCATCTCCTCTCGCTTTTGCTCTAGTCCTTCTGGCTCCACCTGAGAACTAGGACAGTCTTCCTCCTCGTGAACACTTTGAGCACTCTCACAACAACTGCCCACACTAGCTTGTTCTTCACTGTTCTCCTCTTCCCTCTCCTCCTCCCTCTCCTCTTCTTTTTTGCCCTCCTCTCCCGCCTCATCTTTCTCTTCTTCCTCCTCCTCCTCCTCCTCCTCCTCCTCCTCCCCCTCACTCTCCTCTCCCTCACTCTCCTCTCCTTCCAGAGACTCAGTCTCACATTCGCTCTGCATATCAACACCCTCGTCCTGCAGGTCGGGGTCTCCTCGGTGCACCGGAGGACGATGAAGAAACACCCAGCTGTACTGCACCTCCAGAGGGCTGGTGTTGGTCACCCTCACATAGCGCAGTGTCTCAGTGTCATTGAGAATACACCCAAAATCAACCTGAGCACAGGAAGCATCATACACACACTATAACACACCATACACAAATAGTATACAGACAGACTGCTCCATAGAGAAAATTATACTACGTACTCAATGCATATACAATACTGGTGTAGGGGCTTGGTCATACATTACCTCCACAGTTTCAAACTGGTGTAGGGGCTTGGTCATACATTACCTCCACAGTTTCAAACTGGTGTAGGGGCTTGGTCATACATTACCTCCACAGTTTCAAACTGGTGTAGGGGCTTGGTCATACATTACCTCCACAGTTTCAAACTGGTGTAGGGGCTTGGTCATACATTACCTCCACAGTTTCAAACTGGTGTAGGGGCTTGGTCATACATTACCTCCACAGTTTCAAACTGGTGTGGGGGCTTGGTCATACGTTACCTCCACAGTTTCAAACTGGTGTAGGGGCTTGGTCATACATTACCTCCACAGTTTCAAACTGGTGTAGGGGCTTGGTCATACATTACCTCCACAGTTTCAAACTGGTGTAGGGGCTTGGTCATACATTACCTCCACAGTTTCAAACTGGTGTAGGGGCTTGGTCATACGTTACCTCCACAGTTTCAAACTGGTGTAGGGGCTTGGTCATACATTACCTCCACAGTTTCAAACTGGTGTAGGGGCTTGGTCATACATTACCTCCACAGTTTCAAACTGGTGTAGGGGCTTGGTCATACATTACCTCCACAGTTTCAAACTGGTGTGGGGGCTTGGTCATACATTACCTCCACAGTTTCAAACTGGTGTAGGGGCTTGGTCATACATTACCTCCACAGTTTCAAACTGGTGTGGGGGCTTGGTCATACATTACCTCCACAGTTTCAAACTGGTGTAGGGGCTTGGTCATACATTACCTCCACAGTTTCAAACTGGTGTGGGGGCTTGGTCATACATTACCTCCACAGTTTCAAACTGGTGTGGGGGCTTGGTCATACATTACCTCCACAGTTTCAAACTGGTGTGGGGGCTTGGTCATACATTACCTCCACAGTTTCAAAATGGTGTAGGGGCTTGGTCATACATTACCTCCACAGTTTCAAACTGGTGTAGGGGCTTGGTCATACGTTACCTCCACAGTTTCAAACTGGTGTAGGGGCTTGGTCATACGTTACCTCCACAGTTTCAAACTGGTGTAGGGGCTTGGTCATACGTTACCTCCACAGTTTCAAACTGGTGTAGGGGCTTGGTCATACGTTACCTCCACAGTTTCAAACTGGTGTAGGGGCTTGGTCATACGTTACCTCCACAGTTTCAAACTGGTGTAGGGGCTTGGTCATACGTTACCTCCACAGTTTCAAACTGGTGTAGGGGCTTGGTCATACATTACCTCCACAGTTTCAAACTGGTGTAGGGGCTTGGTCATACATTACCTCCACAGTTTCAAACTGGTGTGGGGGCTTGGTCATACATTACCTCCACAGTTTCAAACTGGTGTAGGGGCTTGGTCATACATTACCTCCACAGTTTCAAACTGGTGTAGGGGCTTGGTCATACATTACCTCCACAGTTTCAAACTGGTGTGGGGGCTTGGTCATACATTACCTCCACAGTTTCAAACTGGTGTAGGGGCTTGGTCATACATTACCTCCACAGTTTCAAACTGGTGTGGGGGCTTGGTCATACATTACCTCCACAGTTTCAAACTGGTGTGGGGGCTTGGTCATACATTACCTCCACAGTTTCAAAATGGTGTAGGGGCTTGGTCATACATTACCTCCACAGTTTCAAACTGTAAATTTGGAAAGTACACTTCCGACTTCAGAACAATGTGGTCCTGCAGAGAAGAAATGTCACTGCATGTCACACAATGCAAACACATGCTGACAGTGCTTGATCTCTCACCCTCTGTGGGTGCTCCTTGTAAGCCACTGTGAGTCGATTCTCCTCAACACGAGTGTGCTTGTCCACACAGTAGGTGGAGTCATACTGCACCGCAAGGGTAGAGTCTTGCCCGGGGACCAGGCTAAGCTCCTGGGGAGGGAGGTGCAGGCGTAATGGATTACCACAGATTGTGCAATATACACTTTATGATACATTATATTAACATATGTACTAGTGTACAAGAGCCCAGGAACAAGGCTACCTTATTGCACACTATACATACTTTACAACAGTGTATTCACTTTAGCCGTCAGCCACATGGTTCACATTGCATACATGGTATGGTGGAGACTCTTTGAGCCGCAATCAAATATTACAGGCAGGTATGAAAGTTTGAGAAACATTACAATCAAGTTGCCTACCATCTGTGTGTGTGCTGTGCTTCCATTGAGCAGGGAGAAGGGATACTCACACAGCAGCAGTGCAGTGACAGGGAGGGGTGAGACATTCCGGACGGCAAGTTGCTGCGAGTGTTGTGTCAGCTTGCTGCCAGGAGGCTGTGAGGAGGAAGCACATGACATGTTCTACAAGCTCTATGGTAATCTTCAAGGCAAACAAAAGCTAGCAGGGGGACTCATGCAGGACACACTCTCTTACAGTCAGCCTCACCTGTTGTACGGTGAAACACATCTCCTGTGTGCTGAACTCCAGCAGTGGGGCAATAAACCTGGCGGATACGTCGACAACCATGATCCTCTCTTTGTGAGGGTTCCGACCAATGATGGCATGGCAGAGTAGACGTTCATTCACCACCTGGGGACTGGAGGGAGGAGGGGGAGAGAGGAGGGAGGAGAAAGGAGGGTGATAAAGATATCATGTGTCTGCTAGAAGCACTCTGCTCCACGTACATTGGAGAGCATCCATGCAGGGTGACCACTTGCGACTGGTATGGCTGCAGAAGAAACTTGTCCGGGATGATCTGAAACAGCGGCTTCTTCAAGTCTGGAGGGATCCTCTGGGAGCGCTGTGAGAAGGACCAAGAAATAGGACAGGGGTCATTCCCTCGTGTGGGCACACACACCCTGAGTTGGATATTGTGCACACATACCTTCTTGGCAACATCCAGGGTGTCTCTGGAAGACCACTCAATCTCTGCCTTTTTCAGTTTTGCAGCCGAGAAACCTTCCGTGGTCCAGGAGAGAGCCTGCACCCGCCTCCCCCTGCACACACACACACAGTCAATAATATATGGTGGCTAGTTAGTAGACAAGGCATCAGGCTGAGAAGGAGGTGAGACGACTCCATGCCTCAGTTGAGAGCAGTGCTGATGTACCTGTTAGTGAGTGTGAACTGGTGCTGGCAGGGTGCCCGGCTGAAGTGGGGTCCAAGGTCCACGCTGGGCTGGAGGGGTGGGTGGCTCACAATGGTCGTACCTCTGCCCTCCGCACTGAGCTCCACTGTGAAACTGACTCCATGGGAGATGACAATGGTCAGCTTGTCCGTGAACCTGGAGTGTGAGGGGTGAGTGTGAGTGTGTGGGATGTGCGACAGTGTGAGTGTGACAGCATGTGGGATGTGTGTGTGAGTGTGAGGGGTGCATTATAGAACACACTTGAGGCAGTCGTCAATGAGGGCAGTGACGTTCAGTTCCTGGTTCTCTCCTGGGGAGATGACGGAGGAGATTGGCTCCACTGTGAAGATGGTTTTCTCACGAGCCTGAAGGAGAGAGGGTCAAAGGTCACGTCACCAAGGTAAGGTACAAGGGAAAACACGCACTTACAAAGGAGCATTCAAACTCGGCCGGTATGAGTGACTCGTTAGAAAGCAGGACTGTCTTGCTGTTTGGGGTGAGCACAGGCCACACCCCCCAGCTCAGCTGGGTGGGGCTCACACTAATGACAGGGCCTTCCCCAATGCAGTAGATGCCCACTTCCAGGGGAGGATTAGCACTACCAAGGATGGTGAACACTGCCAGCGCTGCTATTTCACCTTGTACCAACACCTCCACCTAAAGAATGTGCACATAGAGTTTTTCAAAATACCACTGACAAGACAGACAGATAGAAAGACAGACAGATAGAAAGACAGAGTGACAGACAGACAGACAGATAGAAAGACAGAGTGGCAGACAGACAGACAGACAGATAGACAGACTAATCAAACAGCTGACACAAACACAGCCATACCTGCAGTGGGATGCTGAGCGTGCTGAGAGGCTTGACAATGCCCTCAGGATGGGGGGTGGAGTAGGAGACAGCAATCTGCGAACAGCGTTCAAATGATGGGTGAACACACAATCTGCAGGACCAACAAAGAGCTAGTTTACTCACTGCTGTAGCCTGGTCCTGCGGGGCCATCTTATACTGCACAGGCAGCTCAGAGTTGTTCTGGAGCTCCACATTTTGCACATAAGGGTGTCGGATAAAACAGCGGCCAAAGTCGAGAAGGGGGGTGAGGAGGGAGACAGAAGGCACCATGACCTTGGCAGTGATGGGCAGAGAGAAGACCTCCTTTCCTGCCTCCACCACATCTACCACTAGTGCACAGGAGTACAACCTCACACAGAGTGGCGTAAAGTTGACCTGAGGGAGGAGGGAGTGAGAGGAGAAGGGGAGGGGAAGGGAGAGAAGAGGGAGAGGAGATGAAAGGAGACAGAAAGAGGAGAGGGGAGTAGTTTCTTGTAGTTTCATGATTGTTGTTAGCCTAGGCTTTGGGCCTTACCCTGATGGTTTGGTGGAAGTTTGGAGGTAGGGTTCCCGAGTGAGGGTGTATGTCAAACTCCTTTCCCTTGGAGGAGGAATCTTCGGGCACTCGGAGGCGGTATGTCATGAGGACCTCTGAAGTGTTAGTGAGTGTGACCTCATGGGAGGACAAAAATCCTGTGGGGGGGGAGGGACATAGGTAAGCGGATAGATGGATACTTCCTGGTACATGTAGATAACCACAGAAAATCTCACCATATGAGATGGTTCCGAACTTGATTCGTGCTACATCAAACTGGAAGGTGGGGCCAATGACCACACCCCTGTACACACAACAGAGGGACAGCCAGTAATGTGATGAGCCGAAGCAATCAGTACAAGGGGCTTACCTTATTTGGAGGGTGAGGGGGTTGGGCGCTCCCTCCACCTTCCAGTGGAAGTCCTCACTGAACTCCCCCAGTGCCGAGGAACAGAAGGAGATCTGTGAAGTTGTACATGTTAACTGAGACACTGAGAGATGGTTGGTGGTACATGTAGACACACCTGGATTGCTTGCAGCCTTCCTGGCTGCAGCACTCCATTGCTGGGGGCAAAGGAGAACTTGGGCCCAAAGAGAGAAGTGGGAGGCACCAACGAGTACACACCCTCAATGTCACCCCTGTTCTGCAGTATCACCTAACACATATATATGTAGAGATGGTACATGTAATACAATATGTGTGTGCAGTCAGTGTATGTAGAGCAGTGCAGCAGGTTCTACCTCATAGGCATGCGATGAGTTCACAAAGACGTTCTGAATGTCCAGAGTGTCAAAGGAGAGTTGTATTTGTGGGCCAACTCCTTGCCCCCGGATCTTGAGTGGCAGACGAGACTCCCGGCCAGTTACAGCACAGTAGGCCACCCTAGAGTAACTAGAGGAGGGACAGCCACGTGTCAATATACTGTGATCACTGCCAACATTGGGGTGCTTACCTTGTGGCTTCTTCAGGCTGGAAGACGATGGAAATCTCGGCCTGTGAGTTGGGCCAAATGTCTCCCTCCTGCAAAAGATCAACACGTCAACTCTGAGCATTTGACACAATCTCCATTTTGTCTTACCACAGGATCGATGCACATTGCATCATCAAAATAGAGGAAGCGTTCATCGTCCAGGTACCGCTAGTGGAAGAGAACGCATGTGAGCACATGTACAGTGTGTGTGTGTGTGTGTGTGTGTGTGTGTGTGTGTGTGTGTGTGTGTGTGTGTGTGTGTGTGTGTGTGTGTGTGTGTGTGTGTGTGTGTGTGTGTGTGTGTGTGTGTGTGTGTGTGTGTGGTAACTATGTACCTTCCTGGTCATGCTGAGGCTCCTGGTGAGAATAGGGAGGCGGTCACGGATGGAAGGGTTGTGTATGCAACGTCCGTAAAATGCCTCCTTGGAGAGCATCTCTTCTTCACTGAGCTGTTGGGAGCGACTGGAGGGGGAGCACCTTTCAGTGAATGGCAGCAGAAAGAGGGGTATGTAACAGAGTGGCTTACAGCTCTCTTTGCATCTCCTCTTCTTCCTGGCTAGCAAAGGCCTTCCACTGGTAGTGCACCACAACATCACTGCGGTTGTGCAGTGTCACTGACCTGTGGGAGGAGGAGGGGAGGAGATGAGGGTGGTGTGCGGGAGGTGCTTTGTTCAATAAACAAATAGAGCCAGACCTCTGTGATGACAGTCCGATGAAGGTATCCTTGAGAGTGATAGAGCTACGGTCCAGACGTATGTTGATGTCATTGGCACTGCCATATAGCTGTGTGTACACATCTTCCCCTGTTAGGAAGAGAGGGAGAGAGAGGGAGGGAGAGAGAGGGAGGGAGGGAGGGAGGGAGGGAGGGAGGGAGGGAGGGAGGGAGGGAGGGAGGGAGGGAGGGAGGGAGGAAAGAGAGCTAGAGCACAGTGAAGTGTTCTTCTCTGGAAAGAACTACTCACCGGTGTCATAGTGGATGACCAGCTCTGCAGTGTGGTCTCCCACCTTCTGAGGTACAAAATCCACTGTGATCTGCATGCAGGCATTTACTGCGAGGGTGGCAGTGGCAGGGGTCACAGAGAAGGGGCTGCAGGAGACAGACAAGTATGTAACATGTGTTCCACACCTCAGTCGTAATGTTCTGCTTACTGCTGTGTTTCCAGCTGAAACTTGGCCCCTCTGTTGCCCACATTTCTCACAAGGATGGTCTTAGTTGAAGAGTACTGGCAGTGAGAAGACAGCAACATCACACACACACATAACAGTAGGCTAGCTAGCTCACTACGCTCTATCTTTGGAACGTTTACATGAGTTATTGAAACAAAATGTCAAACACAAGTGGAGCTAACTCACCTTGACAGGAGCAGCAGAAAAGTGGATATCATCAGGAAAGTCCAGCAGTGCCCGTGACCCAATCGCCTTCACTGAAATTACAAACTTTTCCCGTTCAGTGATGCACACGAGCTCATGGTCATAGTCCTGGGGGGGGGGGGGGGGGGGGGAAGAGACACTGTGACAGACATGTTCATCTGAAATGCTTTCAGTGTACCTTCTTTTCATTTGGGGTGAATGTAATGATGTAGGTTGTCTCCATTCCCGGAGCCACTTTGCTCCCAGCTGGTCTCAGGCAGGAAACACTGAAGTAAGGCGACTCCTCGTGTGTGACTTTGATGTGCCGAGCCACCTGGAAAATGACAATCAACGAAACTCATGTTTTCCATCACTTGCCATGTATTGCTAGCGTTGAGCGTGGTATACAATGTGGAGACAGTCTACAGTGTAAGAATGAGTTATTGTGTACCTTATCATTGTTCCTGAGCGTCAGGGGAAACTCGTAGGTATGGGGAGGTTCAAACTGTTGGAAGATGACCTCTGAAGGAAAGGGCTGGAACAAAGCCTGATCAACATCCAGTGAACAGTCCTAAGGAAGGAAGGACCATCATCCCACAGTAGGCGTCAGGAATAGAGGAGGGAGAAGAACCATAGCCTACGTACATAAAACTAACAGAGAAGGTCCCCTACCTTTTGGTGTGAGGTGGTAGCAAGGTCCAGTAGTTCAATGATCCTAGGTGGGTAGGCTTCCTTCGTCTGGCCCAACTTCTCCTCGGTGGTTAGGCGCATCTCAGCAAGGTAGCTCGAGGGGGTGTGCTGCAGGGACCAGGGGGGCGGGGCACATTAGCTTTTGTGTGCTCCATGATACATGGTTTGTCTATGAAATACCCACTGCCTTACCACTGCGTACTTATGTTGTGTACCTTTACGTTTACTTTGGCGCCTTTGATCACCCTTGTGATCCTGGCACCAACTGTTTTCCCTGCCACCTTCGCTTTTCTTGTCCCGCCAAGAGCTGCATGCTCCTCTCTGCGGGACATCCTTCTACAGATCACGACTTCCACACAACAATAAACACCAGAGCACCCTCCTCTCGACTCTGATTGAAGCTCACGCGCAAGAGATCTACTCTATCCTCGAGGCCGTTGTTTCAGCAGCCATATTGTATCAAAATTCTTGTTTCCATGACAACAGGCTGAACGGCTCTTCCCGGGTCAATTTTCGCCTGGGAACCAGATTTTTAGAAATTCGGAACCAGACTCAGTGGTGTTATGTTTGTGTATGACAAGTATACTGCAGCTCATACTTCAGGAAAAGTTGCCAAGTGTTTTTAACCACGTGAAAACTCACCGTACAAATGAAGGAGTGGTCTGATATTCACATATTCAGGTATGCAAGCTTAGTTGGTCTCGTACCCAGACTCCGTTCCGAACAGGGTCTGGGTACGAGACTAGTGCATTGACTAATGACTGCTATAGACTAAAACACTAGTTGAAAGTATTTTCCTTCAATGTGTATACACGTCAGACACCTGTACACACAAATCTGTACATGCACATATAATATACTCTCGCACACGCACAGCTACCCCTGGGCACTGATGGTTGAGGCAGCGTACAGGAAGTATCCCAACCCGCACAATCCTAATGTAAAGTCCCTGGACACACTGGAGAGGAGATACACTCCAGGACGACTGTTCAGCCATCGTCTCTTCTGTACCATGTGGAGTGTTCCCCCGCTTGTGCTGAAAGTGAGTGTGATACCGTTGATCATGTGGGGTACTAACTACATCTGTTGGTGCAGATTATTGGCTCAACTTCTGTGATGAGGATCCACGAGCAGTCGGTGTGTGATTTGGAATCCAAGACACTGACCATATGTGCAAGAAACGTGAGAGACATGTTTCTATAACCTCATTCCCACATCGTCTGCACGCATGAACCTGGGAATGAGGTTAGTGTTTGTGTAGCGTGACTTCCTCAAAGTGATCCTAACAATACCCTAGATCACACTCTCAAATCTGTTCACAATGGACGAGACACTTGTCTATGCCATGAACCCCAAAGACCCCAACACGTAAGTCCTCCAACCACCACACACACACGTGAGTTGCAGTGTACAGTATTGTATTGTTCTATGCATGGTTATATCTAGAACTCTGTTAAGACAGACGGCCACAATGCGTGTGTTTGGAGTGCCTCTCCTAGGAGGTGTTCTAGAGGACATGCTGGTCAGCAGGTACACAGCCACAGTAGCCAAGGTGTGTATGTCTCCCCAAGCCTCACCCCCAGGTCACATGGCACCTCTTCCTACATGGCCTGGGGACGAGGTTATCCCTCCCCTGAGTGTGTGGTGTCCAGACATTACAGAGTGTTCTTCCTACTGCAGGGGAGACTTGGTGTGGAGGTCGTTGCTGAGCAAGTCAGAACAGAACACAAACAGCCAGCATAGCCTGCCTCTCTTTCAACTGTGCATGTTAATTTGTAAGGCATACCACTGCGCAAAAATTAATATTCACTCTCTAGGGCTAGCTGCACGTGTGATCAAGTGCACACCTTGGTCTAGGGTCAATTTTTGCTCTACAACTCTACAGCCTTGCAGGAACATCAATCTGGTTGATTCCAGGGACCTGACACATTTTAGGATAAAGAAGTCCATTTGCAGAGGACAAAAGCGTTATGAAGAGGTTGCAGGAAGGAAGGAAGAAAACTTCATATGAGTTACAATTACAGCAAGGTTTGTGGTGTGACTGAAAAGAGCTACATTCACAACTAAAAGTGAGCCGTCACTTTGTCCACTTCTTTCAAGTCCTCCAATACCTGGGCCTGTGTTGTCCCAATCTGCTTGGCAAAGTCGGTCTTCTCTTTGGAGCTCAGTTGTGGGTACCGCCACAGTAGCTCCCCGTCAAGAATGTTGTGTTGAGGGGAGTAGAGGTACTGGTGGTGAGTGCGGAATAATCTGCGTGAGTGTGTGAGTGTTAGGAAGGATTGATACTGATATTGGAAGGACCACTGTCCCAGAAACCTAGCCTCGTTCCTAGGCCTCCCCTGTTTTCTTTTTTGTGTTCTTTGGTTTGCATTTAGTATAATACACTCCGCTTCCATGTATTATACTAAACGCAAACCGAAGAACAAAAACAGGGAAGGCCTGGGAATGAGGCTACCAGAAACCATCCTTGAGAGATCATCTATACTGTGGATTCGTGTGAAATGAAGGTATACCTAAATGCTTTGGGGTTTAGACCTGCTGTGTGCGGGAGGCCCTGCACGAGCTTTATCTGCAGCATGTGCAGTCGCCGATAAGTCTTCTCAGGAAGGGGAAGAAGGCAGCCCACACCTCCATCCAGGGTGGCTGATATGGGGAGAGAAGGGAGGTGAGAGGGAGGCACTATGCTACTACATTTATGCTAGTGCAACAAGGGGCCACTTACCAAAGAACGTGACATGTCTTTTCTCAGCCATGAGTGCTTTGATCTCTTGGGAGGCCCCCAGGGGGGCAGATGTTTTGCAGCGGACTCGCAAGAAGGAGCTAATGTTGGCACCCACATTAAAGTCCCCCCTGCGTGTGAGGTACAGCCCTCCATTGCTCTCTGGAACTGGAGAGAGGAGGCAGCTTTTGAACCACAAGGAACTAAAGAAATTAGTGACAGACTCACGCTCTGGCTGGTACTGGTACAGGACGAGATTCTGGTCTGAGTCTGAGGCTGCAAGGGATGTGAGCAGTTAGAGGCGTATATGCTGGAGGAAGGTAGGGGAGTTGGCTCACCTAGAAATCCCAGTTGCTGTCCATCAATAAAGTACTCGCAAGAGTAGATATCAGCTGGAAACTGGTCCTGCAGGAGGAGGGGCCAGGGGGATGGGGAGACATGAGCAATGAAGCGACTAATGAAGGAGGGAAGGACCTACCTTGCTAACAAGAGAGAGTGTCTTCAACTTCTCCTGAAAAGAAAGTAGTATAATACCTCATGGGTAGGACATGAGAGTGTGTGTGTGTGTGCTATGATACCTCATGGGTAGGACATGAGAGTGTGTGTGTGTAGTATAATACCTCATGGGTAGGACATGAGAGTGTGTGTGTGTGCTATGAAGATTTCAGTCTCACAAACACCTGGTATCGGAGCAGCTGTATACTCCTCGTGACGTCTGCGATAAGGATAAAGTTCTTGATGGCAGTGGCATGGTGGATGTAGACCTCCGTATCAATGAAGGCCACACCCACCAAATCCTTGTTGTCCTTGAAATGCCACATGAAAATCTGGAAAGGCGTGAGGGTGTGTGAGGAGGGGTGAGGGTGTGTGAGGAGGGGGTTGGGTGTGTGAGGGTGTGGGAATGTGTGAGGAGGGGGGAGGGTGTGTGAGGGTGTGTGAGGAGGGAGGAGATTGCACTAATGTACCTTCTGTCCCATGCAGGCGAGCAGCAACCCATCCACGGCTTCCAGAGTGGAGATGGTCCCCTTCTGCTCTTGGTTGTACAGACACTAGGGGAGGAGAAGGGGGAGGAGGGAGAGGAGGAGGGAGAGGGGGAGGGAGAGGGAGAGAAGGGAGAGGAGAAGGGAGAGGGGGAGGGAGAGGGGGAGAAGGGAGAGGAGAAGGGAGAGGGGGAGGGAGAGGGGGAGAAGGGAGAGGAGGAGAAGGGAGAGGAGAAGGGAGAGGAGGAATAGGATTATAGGAGAAGCCGGTGAGGTACAACACATGTGTACCAAACACTAACAGTACCTTGAGCTTGTGTTTTGTCAGCGGCTTCCCAGGTTCAGGGATGACCTCAATCACATCAAATATCAAGATCTGCAAACAGCACAAAACCAGCCAATCAAGTCAAACTGCAGACTGCAACAATATCCTGGCGCACCTTCCCCTTGCACTGGGCATCTTCTCCAGTGACTGAGGTGGCTCCCACCACGATGAACTCCTTCCTCCCACTGACTGTCTCCTGGCTGCGCAGTTGCATCACCTTCATGGCAGTCACACGGTCATACCGCTCCAGGGATTGCCTGGAGGAGAAGAGAGGAGGGGTGGAAGGAGGAGAGGAGGAGGAGGAGGGGGGTGGTAGTCTTTGATGTTGAAACTAATGAGACTGTCTCACTTGGTGTTGGGCACAGGCTCCCAGCTGGTGGGGGAGTACAGCTGCAGATGAAACCGATCCTCCATTGGCACAACAAAGCGCTCATCTGTTAGGAACCAAGAGGTCAAAGGTCAGAGTCCGACAGCAAGAATCTATTATACTTACCTCTTTCAACAGCCTCCATCTGTTCAGGATCATCCACTTGAGGGACCTCGTTAACTGGGCTGGGCTCACTCGTCACCAGCGCATGTGTCTGTAACACAAATAGAGATCCACTGATAATAACATCATGGATCTATCTATTATCTATCTATTATCTATCTATCTATCTATCTATCTATCTATCTATCTATCTATCTATATATATATGTCTGTCTGTCTGTCTGTCTATCTATCTATCTATCTATCTATCTATCTGTCTGTCTGTCTGTCTGTCTATCTATCTATCTATCTATATATATAATATGTTTGTATCCACCTTGCTCTCCATGTGGTATGCAATGTAGTGAGGTGTGTTCCGAGTTGGGACCTTTCTCACTGGCCAAGGAGAATCATACGAGAGGTGGGAGGGAAGGACGCAGATACGTAGCTCACCCTGTGTGTGGGGGAGGGAGGAGGGTGGGGTGAGGAGGGGAGAAGGGGGTAACACTCATGTGCTGGCTTAGTTTTCTCCGTCACATGTACCTCTGAGTTGAAGTAGAGGAACCCTCTTGGACAGTTGACATTGTGGAATGGAGTGAAGGAGGCTATGGGGCCGTCAATGAACATGGGGTGGAGGGAGAGTGCCCCTCGTTGTGTCATGAACACCCAGTGGGGGTACGACCCGCACACAAACACCTTGGTAACAGAGCGAACACAATCATGAGCTAGTGCCGTTGTGTCTGAGATGGTCCATCTTACCCCAGAGTATCCAGCAACATCTGCAAACACTCTCAGGCGTGGGGTGAACCTTACACCCTCCTCCTCCTCCTTCCCATTCTCACCTTCTGCAGAGAGAGAACATCTCACCGCTACTCCTCTCCCCTCCCCCTCCTCCTCTCCCCCTCCCCCTCCCCCTCCCCTCCCCTTCTCACCTGGCTGACTCAACTGTCTAGCAAGCTTCCTCTCCTTGCGATCGTTCAACACCACTTTGTGCTGCACCTGAAACACAAGCAGCTCTCTCTCATGGAATAACCTACAGCCTTGTTCCCAGCCCCCTCATCCAGCGTTGACGGCAGCCCGGGAACAAGGCTAGGCTATTGGCTTTGATGAAGGTGGCTAGAGAAGGGGAGGAGGAGGGGGGGGGGGGGGGGGAGGGAGAGGCCTTCACACAAGTATGATTCATTTATTGCACACCTTGCTGAATCGCAGCTGAAGATGTTCTGGATTCTGTGACTGTTGGAAAGCGAAGGCAGTGTACACTACCAGGTCCTGGTCGACCAGCGCCATGAGGTGGGGGTAGGACTGCCGTGGACCCAGGCCAACCAGCAACACCTCATCCACCACCTGTTCACTGCTGTGTAGCTCAGGGTTGCCTGGGTGGGGGCTGTGGAGAGGAACCACAGGGTCATTTACATGCGCCACATGACCGTCACATGACCATCACAACTGTCACATCATCACACATCACACATGACTCACGTTTGAAGTGGTGTCGGTCCACTATCCATAAGGGTCTTGGGAGCAGATGAAAAGTTTCTCACAGAAAACACCAACTTGAATTGTGGGATCTGATAGATCTGCACACACACGAGAGAGAACATACACACAACTAACAATCAATGCCTCCCCCCCCTCACCCACACATACCTCCAATGAGCCATCTTCCCGGTACAATGTACACCAGTGTGTGGGGGGAGTCCCTCCCTCCTCCACAAGAACAGGCACATCTTCTGCAGGAGGAGGACTCCTGAACAACAAAGAACAGCACACGTCAACTCCATCAGACCAATGCTAAGTGAAGTTCATTCCACGCACTCTTCTGCCTCCTGTTTCACAGCAGCTGTAAGGGCTGCAATGTCTCCGTACAGTAGCTCCTCCTCCTCATCTATGGATGATTTCACCCCCCTCTTCACCTTGGGGGGTGGTGCAGTGTGCGTGGGAGTCCTCCTGTTCCCCTCCTCCTTTACTCCCCCCACCTCTGAAGTGAACAAACCACTGGTGTCAGTGTAGGTGGAGATCAGTGTGACCTTTGAACCCTGCAAAATGTACTTCCGTGAATGACCTCAAGAATTAAGTTTGTGATTGCAGCCAAATTTCTCTAACCTTCACAATTTCTGGCCATGTTTGTAGCAGCGTTACTCCCTCCTCCTCCTCCTCCTCCTCTCCCTCTCCTCCCTCCCCACCCTCACACAGTTCCAATAGCACCACTGTTCCATCCACCAGAAGAACAACAGCATAAGGATCAACAAGATCACACGCCCTCACCCCACCCCCCATGTCTAGGGGCACACGACACATCTGCTGAACTGAAAACAACAGAACATTCAGCAGTAAAACCTGAAAACAATGAGACACAGAGCACACAACTCACCTCCCCATAGCAGTCGGATATCTGTACATGTCACCTGCACACACACAAAAAGACAGACATCGACATATTATCATAATGTACTGCCCCGCCCCCCAGTACCTCCTGTATGATGTACTGCCCCGCCCCCAGTACCTACCTGTATGATGTACTGCCCCGCCCCCAGTACCTACCTGTACGATGTACTGCCCCACTCCCCAGTACCTCCTGTATGATGCACTGCCCCGCCCCCAGTACCTACCTGTACGATGTACTGCCCCGCCCCCAGTACCTCCTGTATGATGTACTGCCCCGCCCCCCAGTACCTACCTGTACGATGTACTGCCCCGCCCCCAGTACCTCCTGTATGATGTACTGCCCCGCCCCCCAGTACCTACCTGTACGATGTACTGCCCCACCCCCCAGTACCTACCTGTACGATGTACTGCCCCGCCCCCCAGTACCTACCTGTACGATGTACTGCCCTGCCCCCAGGTTACCCGCAAACACAGTTGGGGCCTGCGTTGCAAACCCTGAGCTGTCCAACTCAGTGAGCTCCGCCCCTGTCTGTAACACCTGATGGTATAATGTCACAAGAGGGGTTTGAAGATGGCCAGTCAAACTACCTGGTACTCCCCTAATCCCCTCTGCATGGTGTGACAGATTAGCAGGCCCCTCCCCCCTGGGAACGAGCTAGTGACAGAAGGGTGGTACCACTCACCATGGTTGAATCTTGTCGACTAAGAACAAGGTACGCATGGTTATCAGCTGAGGAACTGTCCTACATGAGGGAACAAGGGAGGGTGGCACACAGGTTCAGTGCTATACAAGGTTCAAAGGTCAAACCTGCTTGTCTGTGTTGGAGAGGACTGTCCACATGTCGCTGCAGCCGGGTAGCTCAAATGTGGTCACCACCTGCGGCCGCACCCCTCGCTGCAGAAACCAATCATAAACACTGGCGTAACACACTACACAGTTGAAGTTCTTGAGGTACCAGAAGCATATACCTGCAGAACGCAGAGTGCTCCATTTTTTCCGTGGCCTGAACATGTGACCAGTTCAAGGTCTGGGTCTGCTTTTTCTGCAAACTGTTTGGAAGAAGGGGGAGAGGAAGGAGAGGAGAGGAAAGGAGGGAGAGGAGAAGAAGGAGAGGAGAAGAAGGAGAGGAGAGGAGAAGAAGGAGAGGAGGGAGAGGAGGTTAGTTTCGTTCTGAGAGGAGAGTGCAGTACAAACACGGAACACTCACCTCCTCCTGTATTCCACACACAGTAGCAATGTGTGTGTGTGTGTGTTGGGGGAGAGGGGGGGAGGGAGAGGGGAGATAGCTGTAGTTCAATCACATTTTCAGTCTGGTACATTGTTCACTCACAGAGATGAACGCAGGCTCTCCCACAGTGAGGTTAGCAATGGGGCCAATGTTCAGCACACTGTCACAAACCTGCCAATTAACGTCAAACTACACTGAATGTGTCCCCATAGCACTGTAGCAAGGCATGTACTAATAAATAACTCACCTCAAGCCGGTACGAAGTGAGCAAAGGTCCGCTGTGTGTGTCCACTCCATACACCTCCAGCTCATCTGGATCCTCCCCTGAAGAGTGGCCATGACACATGAAACTAACAACAAGAGACAATACCACTTCATACCCTTACCCGGGAGCTCCTCGGACTTCCTTCTCTTGGCTGCCGGCTCAGAATCATCACCTGAAGAGCAGAACATTGCACTTTCAGCCATGTTGTCAGCACCCTCTACCTCCCTCCCTCTCTCCTTCCCTCCCAACCCTTCCTCTCTCCCTCTCTCCTTCCCTCCTTCCCTCTACCTCCCTCCCTCTCTCCTTCCCTCCCAACACCCTTCTACCACCCCTCTCCCTCTCTTCCTCCCTCCTTTAATGCCTACTCCAACAACCGACCTTTTTCCCAGGTTTTCTTGGAGCATTTCAGTAGCAGTGAGTTTCCTAGTCTGGACCCTAGGAAAAGGTGATCTCGACCCACCGTGCAGATCTGCAGAAAGAGAGGGGGGAGAAGGGAAGCACATTTAGTGGTTGGAAATGCACACACACACACACACACACACACACACACACACACACACACACACACACACACACACACACACACACACACACACACACACACACACACACACACACACACACACACACACACACATTACAGCACTCACACAGGATGCAAGGACGCCAGCTGCAGCCTTCTCAAAGAGGATATTTCTGATGCCCCTCATTCCATCAGGAAGGAGGGTGAGGACGTAGATCTCTCCTCCTCGCAGGGATACAACGAGCTGTTCTCCAGAGATGAAGGTGGCCTGGGAGCAGTCCATGGAGAGAGAGAGGGAGCCCTGGCTGCGGAGGGGGAAGTGGGTGGTCGACTCGGAGATGGAGTTGAGGGAGATGCCAAGGGCAGGGCTACTCTGGTTCAGGTAGAGCAGACAGTTGGCACCGACCACCAATATCCCTCCTGCATGTTTGTGTGTGTGTGTGTGTGAGTGTGTGTGTGTGTGTGTGAGTGTGTGTGTGTGTGTGTGTGTGTGAGTGTGTGTGTGTGTGTGTGTGTGTATGTGTGTGTGTGCATGTGTGTGTGAGTGTGTGTGTGTGTGTGTGTGTGTGTGTGCCCTATGGGATGTGGTACAGACCTATGGGACGTGGTATGGACCTATGGGACGTGGTACAGACCTATGGGATGTGGTACAGACCTATGGGATGTGGTATGGACCTATGGGACGTGGTACGGACCTATGGGACGTGGTACAGACCTATGGGACGTGGTACAGGGATGCAGTAGCAGCAGTCAAAGGGGAGGGAGTGGGTGTGCCAGATGACGGGGCTCACTCGCTCTGAGGTGTTCAGAGAAATGGCCACAATGCAACAGGTGTCCTTACGGAGGCTGATCCGCCTGCAGAGGGGGGCAGAAAGAGAGATGGGTGGAAAGTTTCCTGCCAGTAGTGAGCACGTACCCTGCCCATGTGGGTGTTGGCTCATAGAGGAAGAAGACAGTTGGATTGTTGTAGCCATTCAGAAAGTGGAAGTCCTTGATGTTGACAACCCGCTCTGTGAGAGTGCGGAGGTCGATGGTATAACTGGGGAGGATGCTGTGGTGCTCGCTGCACAAGAGAGAACAGATTCTAATCACTGAACACAAGTCATCACTTTGCTCTTCTATGTAATATACAAAGGGGGCTAGCCTTGTACCCCGGCCATGTGGAAGGAAGCAAGACTGTGTGACCTGGGAACGAGGCTAGTTGAGGATGTACCTCTGCAGGAGGGGTGAGGTTGGCTCTTGTTCCTCCACTAGCATGTCATGGCGGAAGGGGAGGATGGCCAGGTGGGTCCCGTACACCAGCATGGCGGCACATCTTCCCTCTGGGTCCACCCTCACCACCGGCCGATGGAATGAGTGCAGCAGCCCTCCCTATGAGTGTGTGGTGTGAGGGTATATGGTGAGTTTGTGTGAGAGGGTGTGTGGTGTGTAGCATGCACATATAAATCCTTAGTGTAGTTTCATTAAGAAATGGCACGCTCCAATGCACCTGAACTGTAAGACTTTTGTTTCGCAAACTTAACTCACTCGAATGTCTTCATCCTCGAAATGGTGGAGGGAGACTATCCTGAGGTCGTTGGTTTCAGGGTCATACTCCACTACTGACAACTGCAGGAAGTGATCAAAGGTAACCATAGCAACCGGTGCCAGGGAGGGAGGCTACGACTAGCCTGGGTGGCTGCACCTTTGCGTCCATGAAAGTGAGGAGGAGGGCCTCTCTCTTGGCCTGGGTCACCTGTATCTTGCCCATTGACTGTACGTTGCCATGTAGCTGGTACTCTGCCACTTGCACCAGCCTCACCCCGCCTGAGAGGAAGAGCAAC
This sequence comes from Agelas oroides, assembly GCA_949130485.1. Classification (NCBI taxonomy): domain Eukaryota; kingdom Metazoa; phylum Porifera; class Demospongiae; order Agelasida; family Agelasidae; genus Agelas; species Agelas oroides. Next base: position 82,952 of record OX422205.1, on the reverse strand, counting down.
TTGCTCAGAGCTGCCCACCCTCTAGCCTCGTCCCCAGGCTCTTGCCACTATGGAGCATGGGAACGAGGCTACCTGTCCTCCCACAGATGAACGTCTGGACACAAGATGAAGTGAACATCAGAATGATGGCATTTCTACTAACCTCCCCTGGGTGTGTGGTCGGATTCGTTTCTAGCTGCAGACTGCAGTGAACAAAATGGAAACATATATCCATTCGTTAGCTCACAATTTATAACACTTCTACACCATACATCTATAGGAGGTGTTGTGCATACATGTACTACCATACAATGGTCGCACATGTATATGCAAACTCCTAACATAGGGCATCATACCGTGCTGGGGGTATACACGCGCAGGAAGGAGGTAGCGGCTACTACCAAGCTCCTCTGCTGCAGGTTAAAGAAATGGCATTCCAGACAGTGTTCTACACCCGTGGGAGGGTGCAGTTCGCGGTAGATCGCATACATGGCAGCGAGTCTGCAGCATCACATGGGTTAGTTGAGCACGGGTGCGCTTTAAATAGATTTAACGGGCATTTTGGACACATACAATTAGCGCTAGTTTGCGGCTTCAGAGATGGGGAACACAATGGATAAAGTGATTAATGGGCTGTACGTGGGAGGTATGCTAGGTGAGTAACACCAGTGCGTGTGATTGGCTACCAGATTGCAGCGCTTTCCCACCCTCCCCTACACACATACGCTGCTAGCTGCTTCTGAAAAGGGTAAGTTGAAGGAGAAGGGAATCACTCATGTTCTCTCCATCCACGACACTGCAGAGCCGCAGTTTCCAGACGTAAGTTGTGCATTCGCATGTGCTGGTGTAAGCTGTGTTGAGTGTGTTCTTCTCTGTCAAAAGGAATTTGAGTACAAATGCATCAAGGTTTCGGACACCTCCTATACAAACTTGTGAGTGGCCAATTTATCATTTCGCAATTAACCTTCCTCTGATATTGGTTCCTTGATTGATTGATCGATTAATTGATTGGCTAATTGATTGATTGATTGATTGGCTAATTGATTGATTGATTGGCTAATTGATTGATTGATTGATTGACTGGCTGATGATTGATTGATTGGCTGATGATTGATTGGCTGATGATTGATTGGCTGATGATTGGTTGGCTGATGATTGATTACAACAGATCAGTATACTTCTCAGAATGTGTGGACTTTATCCATGGCTGTCGGATGAAAGAGGGCTGTGTATACATTCACTGGTGAGGCTCAAAGCTACAGGGAGCTCCTGCCTGGTAAATGACTCAAGTTGACCGTCTCCCTCCCCCCTCCAGTGCAGCTGGGATATCCCGTGCCGTCACAATGACGGTGATGTACCTAATGACCGTCTCCAGCCTAAGTTTTGAGGAGGCTCTCAGTGTGGTGCAGTACTGCAGAGAGGTGGCCAACCCAAACCTGGGCTTCAGAATGCAGCTCAAGAAATACGAGGAGAGTACACTTGAGGAGGTGTGTGTGTGTGCATGTTGCTACAGTTGGATACAGCTAACATGGACTATGCTAACACCCAGGCTGGAGTAAATTTAGTTACTCTCTAGTTCAAGTGCAGTAAAAGAACCGAAACTGACAGTTGGAAAGATGAAGTGCAGATAACAAACTGTATGTGGTGATGTGTGAGAGGCCATGGTTGATGTGTGCCACCTCTAGTGAGTGTTCTGACAATACACTGGGCTAATTCTGGTCCTAGATTGAGCGTAACAAAAGGTACAAGCTGTGCACCTAGCTTAGTTTCTAGGCTCCTTGCCAGCTTCTTACATGACCGACAACCCCAGGGAGGATCCTATAGGAACAAGGCTACTGTGCATATACAGCAGGCTTGTGTGATGGTTTACTCCTAGGCTAGAATAGTTAGGGTAAAGGGCTGTTTTCTAAACACAAGGGTAATTGAAAGAGATGTTGAGCATATAAAAAGAAGCTGAACGCTTGCTGATAATTTCTTTCACTTCTATCTTGATTGCATTTTGACCCACATGCAGGAGCGGAAGCGGATGCAGCAGAGATATCCTGACATGAGCAAGCTCGAGGATGAGAAGCAACTAAGAGACCTCCTGAAGCTGGCAAAAGAGAAGCAGGGTAAACCCAGCGACTCGGCACCCTAAGGCTTTGTGCGTCTCCCCATGAGCTTTATATCTATACAGGTTCTATTTATGTATACATGATTGTTGTGTGTGACTCTTTATCCGCTGTTAAAAATCACTGGACTAGAGAAGTGTTATACAATTTACCTCTACAATAGTTTAAACTAGAAAAATTCAATAAAATTCTTATGTACAAACTCAGTGGGTATTTGGTGGTGGAAGTCCCAGGTACCTGTTAGTCAGAACATCACAAAGCTCTAGATGCTGGATGGCTCGGTAGAGGTGAAGAGGGACAAGGATCCTCTCCTGGTTTAGCTCCCCTTCAGCTGTGTTCCCAGACTCCTGGACAGCCTGTGTGAGAATTGCTCGAAGAAATCGTGAACATGCCATAAAAATCATGTGTTCCACAACATGGGCATACATGCGGTCGATCACAGCCGGGTAGATGTGGATACCAATTGCTGCTGCGGTCTGCCGCACCCACTTCAGTTCTGGAGTCTGTGGGATGCGTAGTCGAGGGGTGACTAGTTCTTTCTTCTTGTTGGCACTGGTTTCGACTGTGATGATATCCACCTCCTGGTCTTGAAAACGAGCCTTCTCCTCCCTCTCCATTTGCTCCTGAAGAGCTACCACATCACTGAAGAGCTGAAACGGCAGCGAGAGAGTTGAAAACAAGTCAGATACACTCGCATACATCATTTTACTGTCTGCATCCTCTCCTTCCCTCTCCTCCTCCTCCTTCTCCTCCTCCTCCTCCTCTTCCCCCTCCTCACCACTCTCCTCTTCTCCTGCTGCTTTTCCAACTTGAGTTCCAAACCATCTTTCCTGGCATCTCTCATGAAGATTGCTTGCCTCACATGTCCACTCCTCCTTCACCTCCTCCTCCTCCTCTTCCAACTCCAACTGACAGCCACAGAACTTACAGAATCCAGAGCCACTTGGAACCACAGGGTCCAACGGAGTGTACCCATTTCTCCGACACCACATCAGCACCTGTTTTGTTGTCAATAGAGACAAAATCTTAAGTCTTTTCTGCACATGTCTCCTAATAGCCACAGCTCTCATCCACTCGACTGCCCTCCTCCTCCCCACTCTCCACCCCTTAAACTGTGCCAGGGAGGAGGCCGTGAGAAAGAAATCCCCAGTAGGAGGCCCACACAGGGGGATAGAGCGGGCAGCCGCATGAAGGCATTTGTCCAAACCAGTGGTCAAAAACGGTGTCTTATTCTCTGAGCTGTAATCCTCAAGCTGTTGTAGGGGACCCACGGTCCAGTTCACCACAACACTGGTACAGTAGTCGTGGTCCAATAAGATGTTGTCAGAGGGACTGCTGGATGGCAGGGAGACATGGTGAATGACCAGAGAGGGTTTGGGAGACATGTCAGAGTCAGAAAATTCTTCAGAGATGTCATCCTCCATTGACTGCTCTTCGATGTTCATAAGTGAATTTTGCAAGTCTGTAAAGCTGACATCCTCGGTCACGGACTCCTGAACCACATCGTGAGAACCACTGCCTTGGTCCATTGCAGTTGTTTGTGTCAATAACACACCTGTTCTGTTGACACTCAGCGGCCCATTTGCTAGCAGTGAACTATGCACCCTCTCAGAGACAATATCCAGGTCTACCACTGTCTCAGCACCCAGTGTCTGCAGCCCAGTGTGGGTTCTGTCCAGTACCAAGTTGTGGATGATATCTGATGGTTTGTTTCTTCTATCACAAAACTCCAGCTGCACCCGAATGGGGAATTCCCCCCACCCAAGCCGAGTGAGGTGGAAGGGAGGGTTGGTGATGCGAACAATGTCATTAGGGTGGTAGCTGGGGTGTAGGAAGAATCGAACTGCTCTGACAAAATGGCTGATGTCCGGTTCCTCACTAGGACCTCTCACGTACACCATCCACTTGTGGGTGGAACCTTCACCTGATTGGCGGACTGTGGGGTCAAGGTACTGTGAGGTGTTGCCCACTATGATCCGTTTCTTGGAATAGAATCTGGAGACATCAGCACGGGAGGGGTCTTTGGAATTTTCATCAGGTTGAAGAGTCTTTGTCACATTGTTCTTACTGAGGAGCTGGAGTTGAGAGTTGTGTTCTGGTGCATCCTCCCCGGCCTCCAGCTCCACAGCGTAGTCAAGGTACTCCATCTCAACAGCAGAGGAAGATTCACAGGTGCTAGACTGGGAGCTGTCTTGCATGACTTTCTTGCAGTCGGAGGGGTCACAGCCACTGGACCGAGAGACATCTTGTGAAGCTTTCTTGCAGTCGGTGAGGTCACAGCCACTGGACTGGGAGACATCTTGTGAGGCTTTTTTGCTGTTGGAGGAGCCACAACTACTGAACTGAGAGTCATCTTGTGATGCCACCTCCTTACAGTCGGAGGGGTTGCAGCTACATGGCTGGCGGGGCTCACTGGGAGGGTTCTCCTCACAACCTTCAGAACCACTCCTCTGATCCTCAAGCACTCCCTTCTCAAAGGCCTCCCAGCTCGGCTGCACACCTACATTCTCCTCACTGTAGTCCAAAGGCAGTGGAGCAAACCCCGCCATGCCATAGTGCTGCGCCAAGATTCCCAGCCTAAGTCGTTTCAGCATCATCTTAGCAAGTGCTATCCTGTCCTCAATGTGTTCCAGCTCCTTTTCCTTGCTAGCCACCTCGGCTGAAAACTGCTCCCGAACCACGGAAGCAACTGCTCTTTCTGCATCATGCGACTCCATCCCTGGCCTCCCCTAGGCCCTCTGCATACATAGCACAATATCAGACACAATCTATAATATTCTACATACCTAGTGCATAATGACTATTGCTATCGTACCAACTCCACAATATTACACAGTAGCCTTATATCTAGGCCACTTACAAGGTCAGCTAAATCAGCAACTTTTGATCCTGTTTAAAACGCGTGACAATCATCTCTTTGGTCCTTAAATGCACTTGCTTGGCCCATGCAATCTCTACACAGACTAGTGCAGAAATACAAGAGTTGCGGGAGCTGTAAGGCTTATAGTAGCACGGTGCAGTACCTGCACTTACCAGCGGGGCTCTTCTGCCCTTCTTGGGGGAGAAATTCACTTGAAGAAAGGTAACATGGCTCTCTTGATCATCGAGTCTAACCACGTGCAATTTCATGAATTTATACTGAATTCAATTTTTCCTCTTCTTTGGCGCTTAATTGGATAACGTTATTCGTACCTCAAGTGTGTAACCATAGATAGTATCTATGGTGTAACAAACTATAATCGCTACAGTTGATTACAAATTAACGTTTATCCAGTCTATAATTATTGAAAAGCCATTTCAGGCTTTGACAGAATGCATCAAAAATCAGGTGTTAGGTACATACACAGACTGCAGAAACATATACACATATACATTTTGTATGGGGGTACAAAGAGAGAAGTTGATACACTGACACATGACATGCAGCACAAACTGAGGTTGCTATGAAAATGTCAATGCTTGGTTGTGGTTTGTTGGTATACAGTACTATATATGCATGGGCTGTGGCCGGCGCTCATGGGTTCATGAGGCTTGGCACTGACTCAAAGTCTCCTCTTGTTCCCTGGTAAGACATCTGTTCATCATGTTTGACCAAATCACTTTCTCTTGAGAGAACACAAACAGGCCGAGTCGTCCACCCTTGATTGCGTTGTTACACACACAGCCTGTGTCCATCATCATATCCTTGCCACTGTACACTCTCAATCTGAGGGTAAAAAAAAAGAAAAAAAAAAGATCCCTCGAGTAAAATCATTCTGAACCAACTTGAGTAATGAGAGTAATTAAATTATTCTTTGTGTTGGGTTATCCCAACTATGATAGGTGTTCAGAAATATGATACTATAATAGGTCACCATGGGGATACACTAAGTGGACAAATGGATTAATTACACACTTGTACACAGCTAGAGTTTTTCCCAGGCCTCTCCCCCAACCCTGCACAGGTGTGTGCGAAAGGCTATAGTTATGTAATGATGGACTCACTGCATGCAACTGGACTTGCTGGAGTACTGAAGGTTCCAGCGGTATGCCTTTCTCTTCTCCCACCCTCTGAAAAGTGGGTCGTGCCAGATTGTTCGCACCTGAGGAGCAGAAATTAAAGACAGTTTATAAAACAAACAGTCGTATACCAAAGGCTGTTGTGTATGTATCATGCACTCAATCATGTACCATGCAGGGCTGGTTGCCTAGTTAAATCTGAACTCAGAAATCGAGGACAGACTGAACTGTAGCTGGCTGTCATCGGCCACCTGAGCTGTCGACAGCATAGCTTCAATTACATCTCAATGGAGTCAGCAATGTCACTCTAAATACTGTGCATACCACTGCTATTGTGTGTTAAAGAAGTACACCTCCAGCTAATTCTGGTTCCCATCGCCCGTACATTCCAGAGCCTACAGAATTACCCACTACACACCTGCTTTCTTGTGTTCCCAGTGTGCCACAGTGCATTCCTCAGCATGGGCCCTGGACCAGTTTTCGACTTGACCACCTTAATCTGCACACCGGCTTTAGCCTCAGCAATGAAGGGAGTTTTTTCCCAGTAAGACTGGTTGGCTTGCTTCCATGTCATCACCATGAATTTGCGATTGCTCTGGTAGTTGAATACGATGCCTGCATAGTCATCATCCAGATTAGTATCAACAAAGAAAGTGCCGTTAAACTCTACACTGGAGAAGGCATCTTTTCCGATCAGCATTCCTGGGTCGGAATTACGCATCTGCATAACCTCTGTGCCCTGTGTGTGTGTGTGGGTGGGGGGGGGGGGGGGCATATAAAATTGAACTGCAGCCACCAAAGTGTTTAGAACTGAAAGCTAACTATTGCAAGGCCATCTTGTTTGATTCTTCTGCTTGCACAAGATGTACCCTGTAACTGGACATTTCTAGGTGCATATATTACCAGGTACCCTGTAACTGGACATTTCTAGGTGCATACATTACCAGGTACCCTGTAACTGGACATTTCTAGGTGCATACATTACCAGGTACCCTGTAACTGGACATTTCTAGGTGCATATATTACCAGGTACCCTGTAACTGGACATTTCTAGGTGCATATATTACCAGGTACCCTGTAACTGGACATTTCTAGGTGCATATATTACCAGGTACCCTGTAACTGGACATTTCTAGGTGTGTTTTCAAATATAGTATAGGGGGCTTCTTCCTGGTACACATGGTACACTGATGGTAAGAAACATTTCTTGGAATATGTTAATTGCGAAATGAGCCCTTGTTTACCACCAATTCAGAAGTTAGCTAGAGCATCCTAATTACCCAGGACTCACATTGTTGCTGATGCTCCAGGTTGGGGCGATTCTGTCCGGGTTTAAGAGGACAGGCGTGTAGTCCTGGAAGTCAGCTTTCTGGAGGTGCATATTCTCAGGACAAATGTCCACCTCATCAGACACTCCGTCTCCATCCAGGTCTCCCTCGCATGCATCTCCCACACCATCCCCTGGGGGTAAATTGAGATAGAACTTGTGCTGAGGTCATTGGCACATACCAGGTCTTGTTATTCAAAGTATGGTTTATATCCCATAATGCACCTCACACTGTACATATAGGGTCAACATGTACATATAGGGTCAACATGAGATACTTAGCGGTGTATTAAATGAAACAACTCTCAGGCTTATATAACAGCCAATAAACATCACAATTCCAAAATACACACCAAACGGCCACATTGGAAATATTATATATCTTCTAATCTGCATACTTCGAATAACAAGAGGTATATGTTTTGAACTTTGATATGATAAGAGTTTCTATGGACACGTTTGTGCAGTTAGTTTCTCAGGTGACCACTCTAACTGCATACGTTGCCCCCTTTATTGTGGGCACTTGTGAGGCACCACACCCTAGCCCACTAGCTTGGAGCCTGCCTACGCTGCAAGCATTCCAGCTTCCACCCAGATGTCTAGCTTTATTAAGTTCGGATGCTTCTCAATGGGCCAGGGTCTCACCAAAGGCAGGCTACTATGGAGATAACATTTTCAAACAGCCAAGAAAGCCTTGGTATTTGGCCTTTGATGATAACAGCTTGTCCCACCAAATTATTCTCACCACACTGTCTGCTGCCATGACAATAATTACTACTCCTAGCGACCAAAATGCTTTGTGAATGTGAACTATATCAATTAGAGAACTAAAGCTCTAGTTAAACTCCCACCCCACCCGACTGCCCAACCTACCATCAGAGTCGGTCTGGTCAGCGTTAGCAACGAGCTCGCAATTGTCATCCGTGTTCAGGATGCCATCGTTATCTTTGTCAGTGTCACACTGATCTCCCGTACCATCCCCGTCACTGTCTGCCTGGTCTGAGTTGGCTTTGCGGAGACAGTTGTCTATATCGTCTTGGACTCCGTCCTTATCCTTGTCTACATTGGTATCACACACATCACCCAGTCCGTCTTCGTCTACATCACTCTGTGAGGGTGTGAGGGTGTGAGGGTGGTTAAAACTATAAGTGAAAGGCATGCAAGACGTGACAGACGCAATTATCCTGAGTGGGAGAGGGTCAGGCAGAACAGCAAACAGCTAGCTAGTTGTGGTTTGATTTCAAATTGGAATAATTTTGAAACAGCTATGGAATGGAATACGCAAGTCGAGTGGTCCCAAGTCCCCCACACATATCGGCCATATCAGCCACACTATACACAGGATCGTCTTGAAGTCGAGGGATGAAAGCAAGCCTTGAATAGTTGTGCATGTCAAATTGAAGCTAGCTCTGTAACTTTAGTAGGCACATATATATTGCAGCAATTAGCCACACCTCTAGTGTTTAGCCAGGCCACATACACACGGAGGAAAAGGGGCTGGCTACGAGTTAGCTAGCTGCTACGAGTTAGCCAGCTGCTACGAGTTAGCTAGCTGCTACGAGTTAGCCAGCTGCTACGAGTTAGCTAGCTGCTACAACTCTGGACAAAAGATCAGGTGATATAAAAGCACATGACCTCTGTGTATCTGGTGAGGTCCTGGTTGTAACATGAAGCCACACATGAAGCCATTCCACATGAGTACAGCATCACTCTACGTCACGCAAGTAGAATGCATCCTAAAGTTTACCAACAAAAAGTAATGGACAACCTACTTTCCCAGGCTCCCCCCCAGGTTTGGTTTTTGGCTCCAAACACAACAACAAACAGGGAGGATCCTGGGAAAGAGGGCTATCCGGCTTTCGTTCCAGTTGTTCTTGTTTGTCTGTGTGAAAGTGGGGGCACTGCTGCCAACTCCTAATTTGTTCTACAATTTAGTGACGCTGGAATGTGTTGTTCTTAGCGCACAAGTTTGCTCTCATGGCAGCTATCTCCATGGCAATAATCTCTCACCTGGTCAAAGTTGCTGACTGTCTTGCAGTTATCGCAGATATCACCCCGCCTGTCATTGTCAGAGTCAGCCTGCTCACGGTTAGGCACCACAGGACAGTTGTCCACAGTGTTGATCACACCTAGTGGAAGGAATAACCGAGAGAGATGCACTCAATTTCTCAGCTGATTAAGACAGCTTTGTGGCAATACAGTGCACTGCACTACATTAGCAATGCTCTCCTGGGTTCCTCTTCCCCCTCCCTCCTCCCTCCCTCCTCTCTCCCCCCTCTCCCCTCTCCTCTCTCCTCACCATCGCCATCCCTGTCCCCATCGCACACATCTCCGTCTCCGTCTCCGTCTGTGTCCTCCTGGTAGCGGTTGGAAATCCTGTCACAGTTGTCACAATCGTCACCAATGGAGTCGCGGTCAAAGTCCGCTTGGTTTATGTTGGGTACATACACGCAGTTGTCCTGTAGACGTGAGAAGGGGAGGAATGCTTCATTCTCATGCTACCAACGCAGTGGGTAATTATCAGAACCCCATATCCTAGCAACAGTCACTAACTCTATTAACAATAATTAGTAAAATATTACGCAATGAACTACTATGGACTGTGTGGGTGTGATGTGATTAGGGTGCAGGGGTACTCTCTGTGAAACCATGCATATGCAAGCACTATTCTGACTCATACCTCCTCGTTCTTGAGACCATCGTTATCAATATCAGGGTCACAGGCATCACCAAGTCCATCCCCATCCAGGTCCTGTTGGGCCGGGTTAGGAGTATTTGGGCAGTTGTCCTGTGGGAAAATTCAGAAAATTCCTCATAATTAGAACTTGCCCTGAAGCACATTTTGAATGCTAGCAGCTGTACTCTCTCATTTTCTAGAAGAAGCAAAAATATATATAAAAATGTAGCTGCAAGTCAGCAAAGCTTCATGAGCATTCATACAAGCTGAGTCAGCCAGCGCCATGTGTGCCATAAATGTGTGAAGAATATAATTAACCCAAGGTTCTCGTAGCTAGCTGAAGGAGCCAGAAGGGTCAGGTTCTCACAGCTAGCTGATGGAGCCAGAAGGGTCAGGTTCTCACAGCTAGCTGATGGAGCCAGAAGGGTCAGGTTCTCGTAGCTAGCTGAAGGAGCCAGGAGGGTCAGGTTCTCGTAGCTAGCTGAAGGAGCCAGAAGGGTCAGGTTCTTGCAGCTAGCTGAAGGAGCCAGAAGGGTCAGGTTCTCGTAGCTAGCTGAAGGAGCCAGAAGGGTCAGGTTCTCGTAGCTAGCTGAAGGAGCCAGGAGGGTCAGGTTCTCGCAGCTAGCTGAAGGAGCCAGGAGGGTCAGGTTCTCGTAGCTAGCTGAAGGAGCCAGAAGGGTCAGGTTCTCGTAGCTACTATATGTGGGGATCAAAAAGAGCTAGAACGTACCACAGGGCAGGGAGGATTGTCACAGCCGATGGTGAGGTTAGTGTTGGCTACGCCATCCAAGTCAGAGTCTGGGCTACACTGCCTCCCATTGCCCATGAATCCCAGAGGACACTGTGTGTATGTGAGGTAGAGGGGGAGTGGGGTAGGGCATACATGCGTATGGTATAAGGCAGGCAGAATCAATTTGACTTTTACAGCATTTCATGGAATTTCAATGTGAGATGGTGTACGTGAGGCTTGAGGTGGAGCAGTTCTTACCTGACAGTAAAATTCTCCTTCACTCGGGTTGAAGCAGTACTCCACTTTCTCACAGTTATGGACACCAGCTGCACAAGGATCAGAAAATCTGCACCCAAGCTTTCCGTCCTCGACATAGCCAGGCTTGCAAGGCCCGCAGAAGAAACTACCCTGTGAGTGTGTGAGGGGGGGGGGGGGGGGGGGAGAGAGAGAGGAGGAGGAGGAGGGGGGTAATCCTCTGCTAGAAGGCTAAGTGAGAGAGACGATCAACTCACGAGTGCGTTGGTGCAGTTTCTGAACTCGTGGCATCCTCCATTTGGAACTTCTGCGCACTCATCAATGTCGATGCACACCTGCAAGTAAACATTAAAATGATTGTGCTGGCTATGAAAGGTATGGCATGGGACTGAACAATGTCGATGCACACCTACAGTTAGTCTAATAAAATGATTGTGCTGGCTATGAAAGGTATGGCATGGGACTGAACAATGTCGATGCACACCTACAGTTAGTCTAATAAAATGATTGTGCTGGCTATGAAAGGTATGGCATGGGACTGAAGCCAAAGGAACCGTTCTTTAAATTCTGAGGCCAAAAAAACACATGGGAAAATGGTCAAATTGAATGCACTCTAATAAGTAACAAATGTTGATGGGAATGTGTTGCATAGTGTCATGAAAACCATGCAGTGTATTTCTCGTCGTGGTATACAGCAATGTCGCATAGCAGTCATTGTTCAAATATCTGTCAGCTTCACTTTTAGGATCTTGCGAACCCTGGGTTTCTGGGAACTACGCACTAAATGCATTCATGAGATAGTAGCTCAGAGGGAGTACATGGGATGCCAAACAACGACACTAAATTACATTCGTAAGATGGTGTGAACGAATGCTAGGAAGTATAGCCACACTAAACTACATTCGTGTGAACAAATGGAGCAACCAAATCTAGTTAAGATAATGAGCTAAATTAGCTACGTATACTAATACAATAATACCCACCTGCTTGGTGTGTGCATCGGTGAGATTGTACCCCCTTTTGCTGTTGCCACGGAAACCAGGAGGACATCCCCCACATTCGTATCCATTGTCATGTTCCACACATTGGACTCCATCAAAACATGGCTCTGCCTCCACACACTTGTGTGTGTGTGTGTGTGTGTGTGTGTGTATGTGTGTGTGTGTGTACACGTGCACGTGTGTGTATAAGTAAGTCATGTTAAAACATTCACTTATGTTACAATTAATAAAATTAGATTTGTGACCACAACAACTTCACTCTACTTGTAAACACTAAAGGAAGTTGCACTTGCACTTGCAACTACTTGTGAAAACAAGCCACAGCTATGCAGGGCATGTAGATCCTGGCAGTACATTGAATACTGACACGATGATGCCATAGTTTGGGGATTTCGAAAGAAAGTTGCAACACATCAGTGAGAAGGATATCATTTAACTTCAGAAGGAGAGCAGAGGGAGGGGGAGGGGGGAGATTGGGGGAGGAGAGTGAGGGAGGAGAGTGAGGGGGGAGAGTGGGGGAGGAGGAAGGAGAGAGGAGAGAAGCAGCATGTGCAAAAAAGATCACATTCACTGTCCCCTTACCTCGTCAACGGGGGTGCAATTTCGACCATCACCCGACATCCCATTTGGACAGGGTCCGCACTTGAACTCTGTGTCTGAAAGCTTTTCACACTCTATCTCTGCGTTGAAGCACGGGTGGCCATTGTCTTTACATGGGTCTGCAGGAGCAAGACAAGGACAGTAACACTATGCTTGCCTCACCGCATACACTGCACACATACCTGGGCAATCTTGTGTATTACAAAACTGCTCCTCCTCCTCTGCTCCAACACATGGCTCACCACCATACCGTTTAGGGATAAAGCCCCTCCGACGTGACTTGGTTCCATTATCGCAGGACTTGCTGCATTCATTCCAGTTTGACCAAGGTAGCCACACACAGGGTTCTGAAAGAGAAAGTGCAGCCAGTGAATGGTGCATGCCTGTGGGTATCTGTGGGTCAGTGGGCTTAATTACCAGGACAATTCCTCAGGAAGCAGTCTCTTGTCTCCCTCTTATCTCCAGAGCAGTTTCTCCCTCCGTAGGCAGGAGTAGGGTTGTCACACTTCCGTTCCCTGGTCTGTGTTCCATTGTCACAACTCATGCTGCAGTCTGTCCACTGTGTCCACGTACTCCAGACTCCATGTCCTGCAGAGCATCGAGGAAGAAAAGTCATCATTACATGCAACACCAGTGCCACCATTCTTGACTCTGTTCCCCAGAACTCACTTGGACAGTGGTGTGTGTTGCATGCCTCAGCCTCCCTCGGCTCTCCCTCGCATGGATCTCCCCCGTACGTCTCGTTCACCTTCTCCCTCGACCTGAACCGCTCTCCACCGTCACATTCTCGACTACACTCACCCCAACTGGTCCAGTTAAGCCATCTACAGTGAACTGGGTGTAAACAGTGCTACAGTTACTCACAGTACAACAACGCATGTGATAATGTTGATGGAGAATACAGTAAAAATGGCTTTGATAAGTGTTTGCCATGTTAGTCCCAGATGGTAATCAGCAATCCATTAGCACAATAGCAACATGAGGGGTCACAGGTCAAGTCTGGGTCAGCTTTTGACATGGTCAGCAGCTAAAACCACCTTCATAAATCACTTTCAGTTTTGCTACCCACAACAACCTGGAAACAGAGGCACACTCACTTGGGCAGTGTCTGGGGAAGCAGTTTTTCTTTTCTTCTCTCTCTCCCTCACAGTCCCTTCCTTCATGATCAGGAGCGGGATTAGTACAAGAACGGTTTCGGTACTGTGTTCCATTTCCACATGTCACACTGCAATCCGTCCATTCTGTCCACTCGGTCCATCCACCATGCACTGCACACACAGAAATGAAAGATTGCCTAGCACACGGACCTGGGGTCTAGGCATCTCTTGCATTTATATCTTATTGATTGCTGTTCAGCAAACAACCATGTGTTGCAGAGAATGCATTATATAATTATATTCAAATGGTAGCACTATAAAATTCCAATTGGTATAAGCCTTGTCTTGCTGAAACAGCTATGGATTAATGTATGAATGGCTTTATGGTGCAAACAGAAAGCTGTGTACATGTTGACAGGGGTGTCATGTGTGTGTGCTTACAACACTTAATTAGTAATCTTTATTCTCATTTTGCACACTCATGATCACTGCAAAATTTATGATATTGGTACTTGGGAGGTTAGTAGGAAAACTATAGTGTCATATCATTCTCACCAGGACAGGGATGTTCATTGCAGACTCTGATATCAACTCGCTTTCCAGAGCAGTCAAGTACACTCTGGCCCTCAGTGATGCAGTTACGCATTCGACTTTGTCTCCCCTCTGCACAAGACTTGCTGCACTCTGTCCATGACGACCATTCAGACCACGTGTTGCCAACAGGCTTAGTTTCTTTACCAGACTGACGCGGATCACTTCCCTGAAACGGTAACTGTGAAGAATAAACTGCAGAGAAAAGAAGTGTGGGAATGGAATTATGTCATAGCATGGACGTTGTTAACAAACATGCTTACGGCAAGTCAGACAGCAGCTGCCAGGTAGGAAGTATGGTGCTTTCTTATCTTTACACGATGTAATATTGGGGCACACCACCTCTTTGGCCTGAAGCTCATTTCGACCCTGCAGAAGGAGGCAGTAAGAGTAGAACAATTATGCAACTTAATTTACACTGCAGTGTAGACACTTACAATGCACTTGTACATGCGGCATGGGTCATCTTCGCTCATCACTTCATCATCCTTCCGCAAAACTTTGGTCTCGTTCCCAACCTTCATCTCGCAGTAGACATCGCACTGTAATAAAATGAAGTGGCGGCTATAAAGTAAACTCTTCCACAGGGGGAGAAACAGCGCAAATATATACCTGAACCTCGTGCACTAGCTCTCCTCCTTCGTCGCTGTCGGCTGGGTTGGGAGCTCCTAGCACTGCAGCAAAACAAAGCAAAGCATTAGAACAACGTTGCATGTGCGGAACGTACGTAGATGTTTCTGCAGCGAGTGAGCTATTGCGCAAGCAGCAGTAGTCACCCGCATGCAGGTAAACGATCGTTTGCACTCCGCTAGGCAACAGATAGCCTACCTTGCGCAGTGCAGAGAACAGCTGCGCACGCCAAGCATGCGAGCATCGACCTAAATCTCAGCTGCAGATACATCTTGGAAAAAAAAAAGATTTCCAGTCCTAGGCCTCCGTTTGAGCTCTACACGGTATGTACGGTTGTATCTGAAAGAGATGGCTGCATTGAAAAATATACTGACGAAGAAATAATGCCGCTGTTTTATATATAAATTAACGCCCCCTCAGATCGAAGTCGTCACATACCAAATGTCATACATACCATGTTACCACAGATACTTTAGTTGTATGTACACGTGATAAGTAACAGTGACCACAGTGAAAGTTACGCAACTACTGTGTTATTAGTTTATATCCCACCCAGTATAGTTTTGCCCATAAAATAGGTGGAGGTTAACTTTGATATGGGCTACAAGGGTAAAATTAATGTGGCTCATAAATTCCCTCTCCATGTATTTTTAGTTTACAGTACGCAACATTGCTCTACTATACAGTGCAGTCATATACAGTTGTGTGCAAACAGTCTTGAAGTTACTGTAAACTCTTGCACATGTCCAAATTACACTAATATTAACCAATTAGGTGGGATAATAGTTATCGCACAGGTGGCCAGGGATTTATGGCTGTTAGTAAACAAACCCGGTCTGTTTACTGCCATAAATCCCTGGCCACCTGTGCTCATCCTCAAATGTCTATAGTTCTACTCTAGTATAGTTGAGGTGAAGACCAGGGTGAGGAGAGGGGCATGATGGAATACCAATTCATGCAGTCACTTGGAATGGAGCTTAACAATGCTGTGATGGTAGCAGCCACTGCATGGAGTTTGTGCTCCAGGCACTTTGAAGTGCAGCATTGTCCTGCACTGGAATAAATTAGATTCATCTATCGTTTGTGCTTCTTCTGTTCATGCCTTTAATAGATACTTACATGTACATTCTACTTCACTAGTTTAGTTTATGGATCATGTCTAGTATTAGCCAATGTTGCTATATACATGTATCCTTGTCTTTAATGACAAAACTATTATAGAAAAAAAAAAAAAAAAAAAAAAAAAAAAAAAAAAAGAGTAGCTATATCCTGACACAAGTTTACTACCATAATTTATCTGTTGGCTCAGATGTAGAGGCTATGCATACCCTTCCTCACCCAGTCACAAAGGTTTGCATAAGGTGCAGACCAGCCCGGATGCTGGCTACACTGTCTCTTGAGAGCAAGACGAGGTGCAGACCAGCCCGGATGCTCGCTACACTGTCTCTTGAGAGCAAGACGAGGTGACTACGTACATGTTCACAGATTGTTGACCTTCCTAATGCACTGTCCCTTACTGTGCAAACCATCATAGTACACACATCTCTCACATGTAGCTATTTGGAACAATTTCCCATGACAATTAAATATTTTTCCATCCAATATTAGTACATGTATGTTGTTTTAGAAATTCCCTGGATGATGAAGGAGGAAATTCTGACAGTTCTAAAGTCTCTTCCTTTTAACAAAAATTGTAGCTCTCAACGTGAAACATTCTATAATAAAGTTGTTTCGTGTGCTAGTACTGACTCATGTTTTTTCTCCGTGTCAGTAATTAAGGCTCTTGGTGGGACAATTATGCAGTGGTGGGGACTCCTGGTGTGAGTGCTGTCCTGCTAGATGTATCACAGTGTAGTGGCTTGAATTGTTTCACCTTGTGTAGCCTCGTTCCAGCAACTGTACTAGTGTACCCCGGACAATGGAGGACGTGTGCACATTTCCGAAACGTCGTGGAAACAATCTCCTGCCCGACCCTGATACCCTAGCCTTGTTTCTGAAACAATCTCCTGCCCGACCCTGATACCCTAGCCTTGTTTCTGAAACAGCAAAGCGTTCAAAATTATTGCAAACCAAGAACAAAAAAACGAGGGATGTCTGGCGACAAACCACGTTCTTGGCGACACTGTACATATCTTTCCAGCTTCAGTACTAATTAGTTCCAAATCACGTCAACATTCCACTATGAGTGTTTTGATAAACATTCATCTAATTGTTTGTGCATTCCTGCACCCCCACAAGCTAGGCTTCCCATACCCTGGCACTGCAGACAGCAACAAGGTAATTCCTTACACAATACTTGACATTAATAAATTGCATTCTAATTGAATCCTGTATAAAACATGTTTGTTGTTACGAGACGAAAGAATGTGGCAGTTGATTGAACCAAAAGCTTCTGGCTCGAGCCACAATCCTCTGCGTAGACTGAACTGATAGTGCAGCTGATGATTGGAACCAAACTCTCACCCAACGTTGAAGTTGGAAGGGTGTCGGTGAGTGTTTACTTCACACCTTCAAATTAAGTTCTTAAACTTAATTTCTTCATCAAAGGCTCTTTGTAAGCGTTCCACATTCTCATGCAAACAATCCTCACCAGAAACCATTTGGACCATGGCTGTGTTGATGTGGCCAAGGATTACATTCTTTCTGAGTCATACATCCTTAATGGTCAGGTCAAATTTCTTTTATTCTTATGATGTGACCAATTCAGATTTCCTGCTGTCTCCATAGTAGACGCCCACTGCTTTGATCGGCTAGAATGTTTTGTTATCAATGATTGGAATATCTGAGGCTGACAGTTCAATAACAGGGTCTCCAGTATACATCTTAATGGCTGCTTTTATCAGCCCTCGGAATGTGGTTGGGTTTCATCACAGCTGTTGCACATAGCCACTCCCTGAGGTCATTTCCTGGTTTGTCAGCACACATTCTATTTCAACCGTTTAACGAGTTCTGCACTGTATTGTATACATTGCCATGGAAATGGCACCATCCTGCAGCCACCATGGTTAAAAATTGTATTTCAAAAATTCTTGTCTTATGTGCACAAAATGCATACATACAGAGGTTTGCAGGTTGCTTGTCAAAATACACAAGTGCCATATGCCATATTTTACAGTGTAGCTAGACACTTCCCAAGGCTGATCTTCCCTCTACTATTCTTACAAGCTGATGAGAACACACCATCTGTTCCCATGCTGCAGCTTGCTATACCGTTGTAAAGTCAGGAGTAGTGCAACTGTTGTTATCTTAGCAAGACCACTGTACACATGTTGCCTAGGTAACCGTTTGTATAGATGTTGTGTGGATTTTGCGTTATTGCAGATCAATCTTACAACAAAGAGTGAAGCCTTAGTTCAACATTAATGAGAGCCACAAAAGTGCTACAATGCAATTACCTTCTACCACATTGGCATGGCATGGTACTTTAATCTCTGGCTGAGGTTTCGGACGCAGTTGGCATTTGCACTTACTTTAAAATACATTTTACAACCATTACTGACAGCCTGGGTGCCACGACAATAAAGTCATTTTACAACCATTACTGACAGCCTGGGTGCCACGACAATAAAGTCATTTTACAACCATTACTGACAGCCTGGGTGCCACGACAATAAAGTCATTTTACAACCATTACTGACAGCCTGGGTGTCACGACAATAAAGTCATTTTACAACCATTACTGACAGCCTGGGTGCCACGACAATAAAGTCATTTTACAACCCTTACTGACAGCCTGGGTGCCACGACAATAAAGTCATTTTACAACCATTACTGACAGCCTGGGTGCCACGACAATAAAGTCATTTTACAACCATTACTGACAGCCTGGGTGCCACGACAATAAAGTCATTTTACAACCATTACTGACAGCCTGGGTGCCACGACAATAAAGTCATTGGGTGGGTGTTGGATAAAGCTGTAGTGGCTGTACACCACCAGACACCTAGAGGTCTTACCCTGTTAATATTTTCACAGCCCTCTCCCAAAAACAAGTGATCCCTTGGCTCTGCTCTAATTTGCTAAAGAATTCATTTTCCCATTAGTGTATGGCAATGAAGCGAGAGAGAGTGGAAACATTGGCATTACACCCCTTGGAACAACCCCAAACAGCAGCTGCAGAGAGGTGCCTCGTTAGCTCTGAAAGAATGCTGCTGCTTTAGATCACTGGACATAATGCTCCCTACAAAGTGGTATGGAGACTGCAGGGAAGGTGACAGGAGACTAAACAGAACAGGCATTCTGGTGGTGTTTAGGCTGTACACAGATCAATGTGTGGTGCACATGTCCCAGGCTTCCAGGAGCAGATGGGTGCAGCCTGGAAGACCGTAGGATGTATACCCAACCTGGCTTCCAGGAGCAGCTGGTGCAGCCATCGAGACAAATTAATGATGAAGCTTTAAGCGTAGTGGCACCTCCCATGCAAAGAGCCAGCCACAGGGCTAGAATATGGCTTGTTACCATGTCGATGTTGACAGGCCATTCAGAACTAGGAATGCAGTATATTGTACTGTGTGAACCTCGAAGCCAGTAGTCAAAAGTTTCTGTGGTAGGAATCATGGTTCGCTGGCTGGGTGTGCAGGCCTTGCAAGACAGCATACAGTTTGCATAACTCAAATTCTCTCACAACCCTCAAAATGATAAGCTTTTACCACAAGCATGATAAAGACATTTCCACGTATCTCTGTTATGTCACAACCCACAATTTCATTAGTGGTTATTATTATGAAGGAAACACGTTGCTGTGTCATGAAAACCTAATAATACTCCTGTTCCCAGGCCTTCCCGCCCGTCCAGTTTTTGATCGCTTGCAGTTTTGCATACTGCAAGCGATCAAAAACTGGACGGTGGGAAGGCCTGGGAACGAGGCTACTCCCAAGCATCAAACAGCTCCTTCCTGTGCATGTACTGACTGTGTGTGTGGGTTGAACCATGCATATGTAAACTTGGACATGCTGCAGTGTGAATATTGAAATAAGTTGTAATTAGATTGGAAGCTAGAGCATGTGCTTATCGCAAGAATAAAAACTAGCGGTTAATCTTATCAGAAAATGAGCTTGCTCGATCATGCCGTGCAATGTGTTACTATGGGTATTGTGTGGCTCCATACACCAGGAGCCATTCAGGCTCTGGTAAAGAAAGGACACCCTTGCTACGCAATATGGGAACAGAACCAGTGGTTTCGAGGCTTCCATGATGGTGGGCTGTTGCATTATATTTTGCCTACACCTTGCACTTCCGGTGCCTTAGATCCCATTGCCCAACTGTGTGTGGGTTAAACTTGAATTCTTCGAAAATTCGGACACATGGGAGGTAGGGTTCATAGCTTCCATGAGAATTTTGAAGCCATGGCTGGTAGTACCCAGTAGATACTGTCACATGCTCATCTACTGATCGTAAGTAAAGTAACCGCTATAGCTTCCATGTACTCACATTCAGTGTCAACACATGAGAACATGGAGAACTATAGCCTCATGCCCCCGCCCGGGGACGAGGCTGGGACAACCACTGCATTAACCATCACAGTGAGCATCAACTAGCTGTCATGCACTAGGTGACCTTTTTAAAAATATACCACAAATTGGCAAAGCCGTGAGTGTAGTACGTGCAAAAAGAAAAATCAGACGTACTCCCATGCCTTGCTGAGTGAGTAATGAGCTGGTAGACCCTCCACATGTCTCAATGTTGAAAGGAAAACCTGTTACCATGGTGATGGCTTTCATTACATCTTAGTTCACATTCAGAATGTGTGTGAAAGCATGCCTAGTGGATACTGTGTCTCTATGGTGATCAACTAGTTCCCAGGAACTAGGTATGCTGTCTCAGTTCCCATGTCTCGTCTCAGGGTCAAAGCAGCGCCACCATGGGTGTCAAATTCTGGATGGTTGCATACATCATTTCTATGGTGATGAATATAGACTAACCACCAACTTCCACTCACACCGGCTTAACACTTTGTGGAATTTCATCCGTGACAACAAGAAGCTTCTGCAGGCACCAAGATGGTGTGACCACACATTTACAGGAAGGCACTAACTACATTGGAAGTTGATCGGTACCTGGAAAGCATGCCACAAGTGCCATCAGATAGATGGGTTCTGTCTGTACTGAAAGCAGACAATGTTTGTCTCTACCCAGGCCTTCAACACCTTCAACACCACTTCCTGGAGGAGAAGAACAACTTATGTCTCTACCCAGGCCTTCAACACCTTCAACACCACTTCCTGGAGGAGAAGAACAACTTATGTCTCTACCCAGGCCTTCAACACCTTCAACACCACTTCCTGGAGGAGAAGAACAACTTATGTCTCTACCCAGGCCTTCAACACCTTCAACACCACTTTCTGGAGGAGAAGAACAACTTATGTCTCTACCCAGGCCTTCAACACCTTCAACACCACTTCCTGGAGGAGAAGAACAACTTATGTCTCTACCCAGGCCTTCAACACCTTCAACACCACTTCCTGGAGGAGAAGAACAACTTATGTCTCTACCCAGGCCTTCAACACCTTCAACACCACTTTCTGGAGGAGAAGAACAACTTATGTCTCTACCCAGGCCTTCAACACCTTCAACACCACTTTCTGGAGGAGAAGAACAACTTATGTCTCTACCCAGGCCTTCAACACCTTCAACACCACTTCCTGGAGGAGAAGAACAACTTATGTCTCTACCCAGGCCTTCAACACCTTCAACACCACTTCCTGGAGGAGAAGAACAACTTATGTCTCTACCCAGGCCTTCAACACCTTCAACACCACTTCCTGGAGGAGAAGAACAACTTATGTCTCTACCCAGGCCTTCAACACCTTCAACACCACTTCCTGGAGGAGAAGAACAACTTATGTTTTATATGCTCCTTAGGTTCCATATGGAAATACCTTACTGTACATGAGTTGAAATTCTTCAAAACTTGCATACTTTATTAATCATGAATCATCTCCATGATGATCTCACACACTAGCCTACAGGTGAGCATGTGGCTTGATGTGTGCATCTGGAGCCATTGGTTCAGGCACCGGCTTCATTCACACTAGCTATGAAGTCCTTCTGTCCCATCGCCATGGTAACAGGTTTTTCTTCCCTTATTGAGACTCATGGAGGGTCTGGGAGTTCATTAGTCAGTTAATGAGGACAGGGACAGGGATAAGTATGTTAGATCTTTTTTGTTTTCACACAATTATATTCTACTACTTCATACTCACGGCTCCACCACTTCATAGTGAAAACCATCTAACGTGCATGGACATCATAGTGATGAATATCAACTGTCTATGCTCCTGTGTTTCGACACACCTGTACAAGGAAGCTAGCGGTCACTTTATCAAAATGTGAGTATATCGACTATCACTGATGGTACTAGGAACAATTATGCAATGTTGAGTAGAGGAATCAGGTACTAGGGTAATTTCTAAGGTGTACACCAGGTGCCCACACAGTTCCAGGAAGGAAGTACTGGTAGCTACTCATCAGGGGAAATTTCCTCAATGAACATCATCATACACCACATAGTGGCACCAGTACAACAATACAAATGAGATATTGAAAGATAAAGTTGTGGTTTTTGTTTCGGACTAGTAGAAAGCAGACAGTGCCGTGATTAGTCTCGTACCTAGGCTTCCAACAGACAGTGCCGTGATTAGTCTCGCACCTAGGCTTCCAACAGACAGTGCCGTGATTAGTCTCGCACCTAGGCTTCCAACAGACAGTGCCGTGATTAGTCTCGCACCTAGGCTTCCAGCAGACAGTGCCGTGATTAGTCTCGCACCTAGGCTTCCAGCAGACAGTGCCGTGATTAGTCTCGCACCTAGGCTTCCAGCAGACAGTGCCGTGATTAGTCTCGTACCTAGGCTTCCAACAGACAGTGCCGTGATTAGTCTCGCACCTAGGCTTCCAACAGACAGTGCCGTGATTAGTCTCGCACCTAGGCTTCCAACAGACAGTGCCGTGATTAGTCTCGCACCTAGGCTTCCAACAGACAGTGCCGTGATTAGTCTCGCACCTAGGCTTCCAACAGACAGTGCCGTGATTAGTCTCGCACCTAGGCTTCCAACAGACAGTGCCGTGATTAGTCTCGTACCTAGGCTTCCAGCAGACAGTGCCGTGATTAGTCTCGCACCTAGGCTTCCAACAGACAGTGCCGTGATTAGTCTCGTACCTAGGCTTCCAACAGACAGTGCCGTGATTAGTCTCGTACCTAGGCTTCCAGCAGTAGAAAGCAAACAGTGCCGTGATTAGTCTCGTGCCTAGGCTTCCAACAGTTCAGTAGATCAAAGATAGTGGGAAGAGATGAAGAGAACAAGGCTGAAATTGAAATATCAAGGCTATGCTGCAGTAAGATTTAGCCCATGTGATTGAAATATCATATTTTGCTGTCACTCTTACAATTCACATTTTTGCAAAGGCTTACAATGCACAACTGTTTAGTGATTGCAGTTACTAAGAAATTGTCTTCTCAACATATCATATCATTTATCCACTACTGGCTGAACGTGAACAATTCTCTCTTTGAACTTGGCCGCTAAAAGCATGCCATACTAGCATTGGTTACATACACTACACAAAAATGCACTCCACTCAAATTGGGAGAGTTTCCCACCCTTGGTATCATTAGTGCAGGTAGAGTTCACTCCTTAACGTTCATGGCCCAGTTCAAAGGTAACCATGGCAAACACACAGACACACTTTAAATATCACAAATGCCAAAACGATCACAAACATCTAGTAAACACCTTGGTTTCAACTATCACGTCACAGGTCAGGACCAACTGCACTGCCGATAATTTTCTCAACACAGATACATAGTGATTAGGGTACAGTGTGTATGTGATAACAAGGATACATGTACAGTAGTTCTAGCTGAGGATCAGTCCTGTGGCTATTTCTTGGGTTTTCTTCTCTCGGCCTCTTCTCCTTTTGCCTTTTCTATCTGCTGCACGTAGCCATCAATCTGGTCTGGTTCAAGAAACTGAGTGCATGTGCAAGAGAGTGATAGTGAGACACAGATCCTCCCTCACTTTCACTCTGCCTCCCTACCTCCAGGGGCTTCCCCCTCTCCATCACAGCTACCTCCATGCTCTTGCTGCCAGACTGTACCACCTCAAGGAGAGCCTTGATTGCAAGAACGATGGTATCATCCCGTGTCTTCACCGCCTCAGGAGAGTAGTGCTTCTCAAGATACTCTCGTACCGTTTTAGCATTCCGCCCTGTAACATTTGCCTGGGGACAAGGGTGGAAGCTACTCATGGCCATGTATGAGCACGGATGGCTACAACCCACCCCTGTGCACTCACCTTCCACTCATGGTATGTTCCAGCTGGCTCAGTCTGGTAGAGTTTTGGAGTCTTCCCAGCATCAAACCCCACAATCAGGAGTGAGATGCCAAATGGCCGGGCACCATTGCTCTGAGTATAGCGCTGGATTAAGGGAGAGAGAAGTGCATTCAACCAGACGTCATACTACCCTGCATTGCAGCCAACATACCTGGCAGATGGTAGCAATATATCTGGTGATGTATTCCACAGTCACTGGGTCTTCTACTGTCAGTCGATGACTCTGGCACTCCACACGAGCTATATTCACCAAGACACGAGCGTCAGCCGTCAGACCAGCAAACGCCAGGGCCACATGGTCGTCCAACGTGCAGATCTTTCTCACTGTTCTGGCATCCTGCAGCTTGGCAAGGGCCCTCTTCTCCACAGCTAGCACAACGGTATTTTCCCCCCGTACCGCAATCTACAGGGTGATGGGCACTAGATGGAATCAATTCCTCCAGAATGTACGCTATGCTCGGCTTACCGCGGTCGATCCTTTCTTTACCGCCTCCTGCGCATACTCCACTTGAAACAAGTGACCGTCTGGAGAGAACACGGTCAACGCACTGTCGTATTTGCCGCTCATACTGATCGATCGATGTGAGCTACCGGTATAGCCTTATAGAACGCAGCACATGTGCATAACCATAACTCGTTTTGATTGGTCAGTTTGTTACAAATTGGCGGGAAAAATGCCGAAGGTGTGTGTTTGAAATTGGACCGAGAATTGGACAAGACAGGGACTGCAATGGCCTCTGCTGGGAGGAGAAAACGGCGAGTCCGAGTAGATGAAAGCCTTATTACAGATGTAAGGCACCCCTCAATTCAACTCATTGTTGGGCATCGGAGTTGATTTTAGCTTTGTACCTTAAATTATACACCTATGACCCCTAACACCCTGCACACTTGACAGTTTCTGGATCTGAGAGACTCCAGTATTGTGCAGACGGGACCCAAACGACCGAGGGGAAGGGGAGTGGTCCCCCTTACCCCCGCAGAGCCTACTCCTCTCAGACAAAGGAGAGACACGTCTTCTGACACAAAGGAACAACCACTGGCCGAGACTGTCAGAGACCTCATTGAGAGTGAGAATATAAACCTGTGCATTGACCTACAAAACAATACCATGCTGCCATATGATCTTGTCACTTATATGTCCTGTGTAGAAGCGTTTCCGACCGGGATCAAAATTGAATCAAGCGATCAAAGCCCTTTTTGGGGGGTTGATCAAGGGATCAAGTTGGCCTCTGAGCTGCTAAAATCAACGGATCAAGAAAGGGGCTCCAATTTGACCTTTGACCCTTGAAAATCAAGCGATCAAGAGCCTCAGAAGGGAACGATCAAGCACACTTTTTGCCGATCAAAAATCTTGATCACAGTCGCAAACGCTTCAACAGGTGACATATAAGTGACTACCCCTTGTGCCATATATGATCTTTGCCACCATATATGGTGCTTGGTTCACAGGTGCTGCTGAAGTGTCGGCGCTGACTCCAGGCCTCCCAACTCGAGCAATCCTCACTCCCATTCCGGCCAGAACACCACGACGCTCCCCTCGACTGGCTGGTATAGTTAATGCTTGCATCTCCCACCCAGCAGACGTCAAGTGAGCGTCTCTTTACTTGTCTGTCACTGCAGCACTTGTGGAGACTCCTGCTGAAGACGTCCCGACTCTGAGAAGGTACCACCTCACTGATACAATGTGTCAAAGGTTCATTACATGCTCTTTCTTTGCAGTGCCTTGAAAGGAATACGCTCACTCTCAAAGTTGAGAAAGTCTGGAAGGGAGGCAGACTCGCGGGTGAGCTTTGGAGAGTATGTGACTGTCACTGAGTATAGTCCGGAGTATCGCGAAGCTGGGGAGGGGCTTAGTGTGACTTCTGGTGAGGAAGCTGAAGACTTGGGAGCGGGGAATGTGGTATTGGAACCATTGGAAGAGGGAGAAGGTAGCAGTGAAGAAGGAGAGGGAGGAGAGATTGAGGGTGGTGTTAGTGAGGAGGAAGAAGGAGGAGGAGAGTTTGAAGGAGGCATTAGTGAGGAGGAGGAAGGAGGAGGGGGGGAGATTGAAGGAGGCATTAGTGAGGAGGAGGAAGGAGGAGGGGGGGAGATTGAGGGTGGAAGTGAAGAGGAGGAGGAGGAGGATGGACCAAGACTAAAGACGCCCCATGCAGCCTCACAGAAAGCTGGGAGGTCACCTCAACTGACCACCCCAAGATACAGTGACTTCAGGTGAGATCACTTGACAGCAACTCCAGCAACAGCCTCACAAACTGTCTGTTTGCTGTAGGCCAGTCAGAAAGTCCAAGCCATCTCCAGTGAGAAGAACTGCACCCAAAGGAAGATCAGGAAAGTGAGTTGCAGCCACCTCGTGGTCACACAGAGCCCTGAGACTTCCCTCCCCCTCATGCAGACAGCAAAAAGTTGTGAAGACTTTGCCCAGGTTGCTGATCAAGAATTTATTCACCCTGTTCTGCAAGAGGAGGGTCACCAAAGATGCAATGGATCTGATTCTCAAGTTGTACGTTAACTTTGTACCCAAGCTCCTCTCCAGAAAGACAGGGAGGAGCTTGGGTACAAGGCTATGTTAACTTGCTTAGTTGTAGTCAAACAGTCACTTTCTTCTACAAATGAGCACCCACTACCCAACATATTCCCCTTATTTATACCTCTCTCAATTTCTCCCCCTCCCCCCTCTTCCTCTTCTTCTGCTCAGTCAAAACTATCCTTTCCTCCTCCCACAGTACTGAGGTTTACCTGAAGCATGCTTCAGAAGACTTGGCAGTTTTTGCCAGGCATGCTGGTAGACGGACGATTGAAGTGGAGGATGTCATTCTTTTGTTAAGAAGACAGCGTCACATCTCTGAGTCCCAGGGATTTGAGTATCTTGTGAACACATACCTCCCCTTAGAGTACATAGAGGAACTGCTGCCCTGTGCAGTAGCTGGCAAGCGGATTGTTCCCAGCATGAAATCATGAAAAGTCTATATATAATTTACCTTATATTATGTATGTCCGTATATCTGTACATTGTCTAACCATGTGTATGAATGAAACTTGCTGAACTGAATGGTGTGGGGAGGGAGGCTATGCCTTGATCCTGCTGGCTCCTCTCTTTGCATCTCTGTGGATGGATGGCTCCGGTGTTCTTAGTTTGTGCGTTGCAGGGTTGTTCTTCAGCTTGGTTCTGACAGACTGGGTTACCACCTGCTGGTTCAGCACAGCTGTACAAGGTGTGTGCAGGTGACATAATCTCTTGGGTCCACCCAGACAAGTCATACTGGCTAGCTTGGTACCTACCCACAAAGTGGTTGTTACTGGCATAGTCTGGCAACACAGGGGTGTATGTGCAGTGGCCCATAGATTCTGCAATTAATAGAAGTTAGAACATGCATTAAGGCATAGGGACCATTAACCCCAATCTTAAGGGTGACTCACCATGCACTTGTACCACAAGGCACACCTCCCTTGGCTTGAAGAATGCAGTGGCGTAGACATTACGGTGGCGGTTGAGCTCCTTCACACGGCCCTCTGCAGTGCATAGGTCAATCATCTCTGCAGGAAATACTCTTGTGATCACTAAAGAGCCACCTCGTTAGTGGAGTACGTTACCTTCACGAGGTAGCTGGTGTTTCTTCTTGATAGCATCCAGCAGATGGGCCACCAAACAGTTTGCATTGAACAGCCCCTCTGCAAAAGTGAGAAATACCTTGTCACCAAAACCCATGCATACTTGGGATAAGGTTCAGCCACCTTCTTTATTCATTAGCAGCACTTTAACCAACATCTTATGAATACGGTTACCATGACAGTGCAAAGTTGCGTGACGTCACGCTCAAATATCTCTAGTGCCCTGCTTGCTGCTGAGTGTATACTGCTTGCCTGACTGAGTTGACTGGTGAAAGGAAGTCGGAGCTATTACATCCGAGCACATC
Organism: Agelas oroides; assembly: GCA_949130485.1. Classification (NCBI taxonomy): domain Eukaryota; kingdom Metazoa; phylum Porifera; class Demospongiae; order Agelasida; family Agelasidae; genus Agelas; species Agelas oroides. Next base: position 54,712 of record OX422205.1, on the reverse strand, counting down.
CAGGTTGCCTGGAGCCATGTGAACAGCCTCGATCAGAGAAAGAACAGACAAGCATTACCCCGTGCTGGGCTCTAATTAGACTCAATGGCCTACCTACACAGGGTGTTTAGTACGGGCGTGCTGTTCTGCCGCCAGTTGTATCACTTGCCAGTGAGTGTGGGGAGAGGAGGGATGCTGTGTAGAAACTGTCAGACACTGTGGCAGACTGCAAGAGTGAGGAGCTATGCATCAAACCCTCGTAAAGGTGTGTGTAGTGAATATACTGACGTGCAAGCGTAATTTGCTCATAATTGTTTCATATCTAGGATTTGAGAAATTTTTTCCTCAAGGTGGTAAGCGGGGTGGTGGGACTGGTAAGCAAGCCAAGGAACGAGGTGGGTAGGTAGATGTAAGCTAGCCATCGTGTGATGTAAGCTAGCCATCATGTGATGTAAGCTAGCCATCGTGTGATGTAAGCTAGCCATCGTGTGATGTAAGCTAGCCATCGTGTGATGTAAGCTAGCCATCGTGTGATGTAAGCTAGCCATCATGTGATGTAAGCTAGCCATCATGCAAAATGTAATGGTTGCTGCAGGGTCAAAGGAGAGGAATACGCCAAAGGAAGAGAAAAAAAGTGGCGAAAAAGATAGATTGTTTGTGGACTTTTCGTTTGCAACTGATCCTAAGAACTGGGGGATGTATGTTTCCATTGCACTGGCAGTCGCTGGTACTTACTACTTAACACGATCAGCTGGGAAGCCACGTCAGATTAGCTGGCAGGAGTTTCGTACTCGCTACCTTGAAAGAGGTGAGGTGGATCGACTGGAGGTGGTCAACAGGAGCATTGTGAGAGTCTACCTCCGGAGGGACTCAGCAGCAGGGGTGAGCCATGTGCTGCATTGAAATGAATCTGATTGGTGCAAATCTGTGGCCATGAGACGAGGCCAAACTGGAGGTTTGATAAACGTTTTCTTTCCTTGGCAGGGCCCTGCCTTCCTCACCTTCAACATTGGCAGTGTGGACTCATTTGAGCGCAACTTGGAGCAAGCCCAGCGTGAGCTTAGTATTAATGCGGCCAACCAACTCCCAGTGACTTACGTCTCAGAGGCAGACTGGTTCAAGGAACTGCTGAAGCTCTCCCCCACCCTGCTTATCCTCGGTGCCATCATTTTCTTCAGTCGGAGGCTCGCCAGCGGTGCCAGTGGACGAGGGGTGAGTGGTATCTCCTTCTCCTTCCCTCCCTCTGTGTCATCACTTTCTCTGCACTCAGGGTATCTTTGGAGTCAGCCAGTCCACAGCCAAGATGATCAATAAGGAGACCAACATCAAAACAAAGTTTAGGTGAGAAGATCTGTCTCTCTTTAGAGGAAGAACAAGATTGCTAGTTACTGAGTCGGGGCTGCCTGTTCTCTGTGGCACAGTGATGTGGCCGGGTGTGAGGAGGCTAAGTTGGAGATTATGGAGTTTGTGAACTTTCTCAAGAACCCGAAACAGTACCAAGACCTGGGTGCCAAGATACCCAAGGTGAGCCCGCCTTTGAGCCAGTCTAAATGGTGTGCATGATCCAACATTGACTGATGCAAGAGTACATGTAGATATAGAGGCCAGGTCAGCTACTATACCAACGTGCTATCCCTCTCCCCCTTCACTGTACTTGCAGGGAGCCATTCTGTCTGGGCCCCCAGGTACAGGTAAAACACTGCTTGCTAAGGCCACTGCTGGAGAGGCTGAAGTCCCCTTTCTGAGCATCTCTGGTTCTGAGTTTCTGGAGATGTTTGTGGGTGTTGGTCCTGCCCGAGTAAGGGACCTGTTTAGCCAGGCACGAAAGAATTCTCCTTGTATCATCTTCATCGATGAGATTGACGCAGTGGGGAGGAAGAGAGGGAGAACAGGGGGGTTTGGAGGGCATGACGAGCGAGAGAACACCCTCAACCAACTGTTGGTAGAGATGGATGGTTGGTGCCTCCTCAAGTGACTTTTACACTGGCCAGGAGGTAACCGCTGTTTTCCATCCCTCCAGGATTCATGCCTACCACTAATGTCGTGGTCCTGGCAGGTACAAACCGTCCAGACGTCCTGGACCCTGCCCTCCTCAGGCCTGGCCGCTTTGACCGACAGATCTACCTCCCACCACCAGACATCAAGGGAAGGTGAGTGTCATCCTTGTGCCACCAAGACCCCTCGCACTCCACCTGATCCCTCCCTTTCTCACGCCCCCCCCCCCCCTCCCCCCCCACACACACACACACACACACACACCCTCCCCCCCACACACATGCACACAGGGCATCAATATTCAAAGTGCACTTGAGACCCCTGAAGACCAAACTGAACATTGAAGAGTTGGCTCGGAAGTTGGCAGCGCGCACACCAGGGTTCACAGGAGCTGATGTGGCCAATGTGTGCAATGAGGCGGCTCTAATAGCTGCCCGCTACCTTGCCCCAGATGTGCAGTTCACACACTTTGAACAGGCAATTGAGAGGGTTATTGCAGGTGAGACGATGGAGGGAAAACCAATGAACCATTTAGATCTGAGCCTAGCTGTAGTGGTATATGTGATCCAATTCATTGGTGCTCCTACCTAGCTGTAGTGGTATTGTGTGTGCAGTGGTCCATCTTCTACTGCAGGCCTGGAGAAGAAGTCTCTGGTGATTCAGCCGGAAGAGAAGAAGGTGATTGCGTACCATGAGGCTGGACACGCAGTGATTGGCTGGTTCCTGCAGTATGCAGATCCCCTCATGAAGGTTGGAGACAACTGTCTGATGCAGTATGTACCGTGTATTACATTTTCGTTGGTGTATTCTTTAGGTGTCCATTATTCCACGTGGAAAAGGCCTGGGCTATGCCCAGTATCTGCCCAGAGAACAGTACTTGCACACAGCTGAAGAGGTGATGAGGAAGGGCGACTTCATGATGTCAGCTTGCCACACATTACCCCTCCTTCCTCCCTCTCACGCACATACCACAGCTGTTTGATAGGATGTGTATGACACTGGGTGGGCGTGCCTCTGAGGAGGTGTTCTTCAGCCGGGTGACCACTGGGGCACAGGACGACCTCAAGAAAGTCACCTCCAATGCCTATGCACAGGTATGAGGAGATAGTAGCATCATTCTCAGGCAACCAAGCATCCTGGATCAACTCCGTTCTGCAGGTGGCAAAGTTTGGGATGAACCCAAAGGTGGGCCAGGTGTCCTTTGACCTCCCAACAGAGGGTGAGCCTGTGTTTGAGAAGCCTTACAGTGAGGCAACAGCCCAGCTGATTGATGAACAGGCGAGGGCACTCATTCAGCATGCTTATACTACCACTGTGGAACTGATCAAAAAACACAAGGAAGATGTTGTGAAGGTATGTGCAAGCATGTGTGTGAACATTTGCAGTTTCTAGATGTAAATCTTCCCTCCCTTTTCTCTCTCTCCTCTTCCCTCTCCCCCCCCCCCCCCCCCCCCTTTCCCTCCTCTCTCCTCTCTCCTCAGGTTGCAGAGCAGTTACTGAAGCAGGAAGTGCTCCAACGTGAAGACATGATTGCATTGCTTGGCCCCCGGCCATTTCCTGACAAGTCCACATATGAAGAGTTTGTGGAGGGGACGGGCAGTCTAGACGAGGACACCTCCCTGCCAAAGGGACTGGAGGGGATGCAGAAACAGAAGCAACAGGACTCCAATGAAAAGTCTACCTTACCTACATAGCCATGTTCCTCTGTGTACTTGTACACACATTTCAATTGAATTTCCATCACTATTATTAATGAACAAGAATATGCAGATGGGTACACTTAGAACCTTCTGTCACAGTATAGTGTACTTGGAGAACAGCATTTGGCAGGATGGCCCTGTGCAGTCCTTGTCCCCCGTCTCCCACAGCAGCCCCACCTGTGTGGGGTCTTGCACCTCTGTCAGACAGGAGTAGGCAAAGGAATCATTAGTCACCACCCAGCTGTAGGGCCATGTGTGCCCATTATCATCACTGCGTCTCAGTACCCCATGGACACGGTCTGTCTTGGAGGCAGGATTGGCAAACAACAGGGAGCCATTGCTGGACTGCAGCACTGTAGCCATGCATACCTGAAGGATGACACCAAAAATCACAGCACATCACACACAAGCCTTTTAGCTTACAGGAGAGATGAGGGTGGAGTCATATGAAATGTTCCCGAAGCTCTTTCCCCCATCAGTGCTGGTAGTGACTGCACGGCAATCACATGACGAGAGATGATTGTTCCTCATGTTGGCCACCACATTCCCTCCTCCCACCTCAACCAGCTGTGCCTCATCCATTTTCTCCAGGAGTGTCTCTGACAGCTGGTAGCTCTTGCCTCCATCATCCGAGTACCACACCACATCATACTGGAGAGGGGAATTGCACCAAAATACAAAATGGCTGACCTCCTCCTGTAGCTCGCTAAGGCTCACCCTCGGCACAGTGTTGTACATCCCCTAGTTTCCCATGTCTTACTACTCTATATGCCCTATGGTGAACATTTCCTGGGGATAAGAGGGCCAGGTTCTCTTGCTGACCTCGTATGGGCCATGATGACCAATAAAGAGGATCCGTCCTGGGGCTGGTGAGTCCTCTGACAGCTGCAACCCTCTCCCAGGGCCCACAGAGGTACCATTGTAGACACCAAGGTTGATGCCCGTAGGATCACTCCAGCTCCTACCAATGTCAGTGGATAGTGTCTGCCAGTTGCTCCCTCCAGCCTGCATACGGGAGGATACACATGCACTAAGCCACCACTACTGACAGCTGTGCTCGCCTGTAGCGGAATAGATAAATAATGCTAGTCTCGCAATCTCTTTCTACACCGATCGCTTCCATTGCCAAGCGGTCGGTGTGGAAATAATTGCGAGAACTAGACGCTCACATTGAACTGCAGGACGAGGGTCATGGTTTGCTGCTCGCAGACCACAGTAGGTTGTGTGGCGCCTGAGACCACCAGCGTCAGCGTACTCCAAGAAGCACCATCATCACTTGAGTTCTTGTAGCAGACTCCAGCTACGGTTTCTGGTGTGAGGGGGAGAGTGGGTACGCAGCCGTCCCCCGTCCTTGTTCTGCACTCTGCGAATGCGTGCAGGAGTCCTCCGCAGCGAGCGATGGCAGGAATACGGATGCAGGGGTAGCCGCCTTCACCGTGCTGAAACACAGCAACGGAGGCGAGAGAGTTACTCAATAGCACTATAGAGCAAAGCACTGTCAGTCCAACTGCACGACCGCCCATCTCTGCGAGCTGCAAGAGTAACAAGGGGGAGGGGCTCGATAATGATGACGTCACCGCACTGTATACAGTACAGGTGATCACTATTTGGAGATTCAATTCGAAAGACAAAGCGGGAAACAGCTGCTTTCACCCCCAGAAATGCTCAGTAAGAAAAAAGCACAGAGATTAATGTCTCCTGTTAGTGTAGTAGCATTGATCTGGTGTGTGTCTGTACTTTCATAGGGTCTATTCTATGTGTAGGTCGTTTGAGATTTGTGAAGTCGGAAGAGGAGGATCTACTGCTGAGTGAGGCAGTTGAGGTGCGATCACTATTGTGTGTTACAGTGTGGCAGCCTGGCTGTGAGCTTCCAGGGCTGTGAGCTTCCAGGGCTGTGATCGAGTCTGTTGGTGAGATGTAAAGTTATTCTGTCCTGCAGGTCGTGAGGGGGAATGGGGTGGACCCGGTGTGGGTGATGGGTGACCTCCTGCAGGGAGACAAGGGAAGCATCTATGTTCTGGACAACTTTGATACTGCACTGTACAAGACCTTGGCTGGAAATTGCCGGTCAGTGATCAGGAGGGCGGGAAGAGAGCATGACAAATTAATGCCAATAGTGACACTCAGTGAGGTGTAACGTATGCAGTGTGCAGATCAGCTATCACGTGTTCTGAGCTAGTTAGCCACAATTGGGGCAGAACAAGCTGGTGTTTTACTTGCTTGTGTTGGACTTTCAGGGTCATTGGTCCAGCTGTGGTGCTGGCTCACTTGAAACATGGCTGGGTAAGTCCCAGAGAGTAAGTCAAACAAAACAAGCATGCACCACCTTCCCCCCCCCTCTTTCCCCACCTACAGCCTCTTCCTGCCAGTATGCAGCCCGTGTTCTCAATGGCAATGCATGGGGTGGTAGCATGTTGTACACAGACGGGGAACAGAGAGAGAAGGGTGAGTGTGACCGTTTACCTTGTCTGCCTCCTCAGTTTAGTGTTCTCGATTCTGTGTGTTCAGGAGCGGCTATGTGAGCTGGTGAAGCTGATGGGCGGTCAAGTGAGCGCTGACTTCACAAGACACGTGAGTCTAGCAGATATTGCAAGTTCCCAGCTGTATACTGTTTGCATACCTCTGTATACTACTGACGTGTGCAGGTAACACATCTGATTGCAGGCCAAGTCGGAAGTACCAAGTACAAGGTGAGCCGTGTTGTCCCCTGTACTGTACTAGTTACAGTAGGGGACACAGTCACCGTTGGTATCCATGGTGTGATGTGGTTGGCAGGTGGCGAGAGATCGGAACATGCCTGTGCTGCTGCCCTCCTGGGTGGAGAAGTGTTGGGAGGAGGGACTGCAGAAGGTGGTGTATGCCACTGACCCTGAAATGGTAAGCCCAGTCTAGTTCATGTCTGAAACAAGCACAGCATCACCTAATTTCTCTTTCTCCTCCTCTCTCCTCTCCTCTCCTCTCCTCTCCTCTCCTCTCCTCTCCTCTCCTCTCCTCTCCTCTCCTCTCCTCTCCTCTCCTCTCCTCTCCTCTCCTCTCCTCTCCTCTCCTCTCCTCTCCTCTCCTCTCCTCTCCTCTCCTCTCCTCTCCTCTCCTCTCCTCTCCCCTCCCCTCCCCTCCCCTCCCCTCCCCTCCCCTCCCCTCCCCTCCCCTCCCCTCCCCTCCCCTCCCCTCCCCTCCCCTCCCCTCCCCTCCCCTCCCCTCCCCTCCCCTCCTCTCCTCTCCCTCCTCCCTCCTTCCCTAGCTGTCGTTGCATTATTGTCCGCCATTTTCTGGCTGCACAATCTCAGTGACTGGTCTAGATGAGAAGACTCGCATGAGGGTCAGCAAACTCACAGAGGAGCACGGTGGGACGTACTCTGGCGAGCTCACTAAGGACGTGTGCACACACCTCCTTGTAGGAAACACCAGTAGTGAGTGTGGTTGACTTTGGTGGATGTTCTCAGTACTCTAGGAGTTGGAAGCCGAAAAACTTTAGCTTCCACAAACCAGCCTTTACAGTCTGTGTTATTCCTCACTCTCAGGTACAAAATACAAGTTTGCTCGGCAATGGCATATTTCGTGTGTGGTGCCACAGTGGTTCTTTGACAGTCTTGAGAAGGGCTACTGCTGCCCTGAGGAGGAGTATGGTGTGGACCCCAGTGGTGGTGGGGGGAGGGAGGGAGAAAAGAAGAGGGGGAAGGGAGAGGAGGTGCCTGAGTGGGCCTCCAGGCTGCAGGAGTTCAAGGTTCCCTCCGTATCAGACAGCTACTTCCTGGATGGATGCAAGGTAAGAGGTGTCCATGAGTGACTGTGTGCATCTGATGACTGTGCTTACTACAGCTCTACTTCAGTGGATTCTTAGAGGAGCAGTTACAGAAACTGCACAGAATCGTCAACCTCGGTGGGGGAGCAAGGTATGTGTCAATCTATTTTTCTCCTGCTAAAATTTACTAGAATATGCAAGTCGAGTATACTACTCTCCTTCCCACAGGTTTAACCAACTCAGTGCAACCCTCTCACACATTGTGATGGGCAAGCAGATGCAAGCTGAGGTCACGTCCATCAAACAACTGGGACGCTGGTACGCACCATGAAGGATAGACAGACAGTTCTGGTGTGTGACTGTCTTGTTGTGTGTCCTCACAGCCCCTTTGTGGTGAGCCCGCAGTGGCTGCTGGACTGCTGCACAAGTGGAGAGCAAGTGTCTGAGGAGAAATATTTATGTCTGCAACTCCAGCCACCAGCCCCCTCCCCCATGCCAGCTCCAAGGAAGAGGTGGGTTGCTGCTCTGTGGTGTGTGTGTGCACTTGTCTTGGAGAGTGAAAGTGCATGATGACGTCAACTACAATACAAAGATGTCCAGAATGATTAATGTTGCCAGACTTCTGGGGCTAGACTCCTTGCAGACATTGTTGATAGGACAGTAAAGAGGTGGAGGTTAACAGTCAGAGGAGATCCGACACTAGTGCACGTGACTGTGTCCGGCCTCCTCTGAGGTCCGACACTAGCGCACGTGACTGTGTCCGGCCTCCTCTGAGGTCCGACACTAGCGCACGTGACTGTGTCCGGCCTCCTCTGAGGTCCGACACTAGCGCACGTGACTGTGTCCGGCCTCCTCTGAGGTCCGACACTAGCGCACGTGACTGTGTCCGGCCTCCTCTGAGGTCCGACACTAGCGCACGTGACTGTGTCCGGCCTCCTCTGAGGTCCGACACTAGCGCACGTGACTGTGTCCGGCCTCCTCTGAGGTCCGACACTAGCGCACGTGACTGTGTCCGGCCTCCTCTGAGGCTAACTGTTGATGATCCTGTTGTCCAGGAAATTGGATCCGGTGTATTCAGAAGGAGACCAAACTAGAAAGCGTGTGTGTGTGGAGGTGGAGGAGGGAGAGGAGGAGGGAGAGGAGGAGGGAGAGGAGGAACTGATAAGAGAGTACGCAGCAGCTGAGTTACCTGATGCCCCGCCCACCAACCCTGGGGGTGTGCTGGCGGGAGTGGAGGTTTCTGTCAGCCCCCTCTTCCTCATGGAGGACCGGGGAATTGCAGCAGAGGTGGTGCGCTCACACGGAGGTAATCCTTATCTAAACACTAGTTTCATGATTAATTGTATTGTGATCATTTTATGACAACGTACATGTATGTGTCCCCTCTCCCTGCCTCCCTTTCCCCTCCTCTTCCCTCCCTCCCTCTTTCCTCCCTCCTCCTCAGGCACAGTTGTGTCAGCTCCTAGAGGGAGGTATCTCCTTGTCCCACTGGAGGACGCTGGGGAGACGTCATGGAGAGACAGGGGTGCCCGTCCTGTCACCATGATATGGCTGGTGGGTTGCACTGTCTGAGGGAACCATGGGGGGGGCTGTTAAATGCAAGGGTTACTAGTGGTTAATATGGCTATTGTATTGTGTTGCAGCAAAGGTGTATTGAGGCTGGATCGCTGCTAGACCCTGCCTCCTACTTTCTGTTCCAGCCAATGGCCACACCCCTTTGTGACACCACCCTCACTGGATGTGTGCTGGCATTCAGGTCAGTGTGCATGCAACCTGGGTGATGATGTACAGTTTGGGGTGATGTGCTTGTCTTTTCCACAGTCAGTTCTCTGATATGGAGAGGGAGCACTTGGTACGCTTCAGCCGAGGCCTTGGAGCAACGTAGGTGTACCTGTATCCATTCCCACCCCCCTACTCTTCCCCTCCCTCTTCCCCTCCTCCCTCTCCCCCCTCCCTCTCCCCACTCTCCCCACTCTCCCTCGTCCTCTCATTATCTTCTGTATGTTTACACATTCAGAGTTCAGGACCACTTTGCTCGCTATCCTGCTCACGGTCTGCTGGCCACCACACACCTTGTTCTCAAACATCCTTCTGGAGAGAAGCTCAGCTTCGCTCTCAAGTGGGGCATCCCAGCCGTCTCTGACAGGTATGTGGGAGGGAAGAGAGAGGAGGGACGATGGGGGGTTGTCTAATGTCCTAGTTAGGTACCTGTGTGGTGTACCTCTCTCCTCCCTCTCTCTTCTCCCTCCCTCTCTCCTCCCTCTCTCCTCCCTCTCTCCTCCCTCCCTCTTCTCCCTCCCTCCTCCTTCCCTCTCTCCTCCCTCTCTCCTCCCTCTCTCTCTCCTCCCTCCCTCTCTCCTCCCTCCCTCTCTCTTCCCTCCTGCAGTTGGCTATTTGCTTGTGCAACAGCGCAGAAGATTGCTTCAGTTGACTACCATCTCATGAAAGAGGAGACCACCCCACAGAATAGTCAGACTGGCCACACAGAGTCTGGTGGACACCCCTCTGGCCACACAGAGTCTGGTGGACACCCCTCTGGCCACACAGAGTCTGGTGGAGTATCTTTGGAAAAGCCCTCTGAACAGATTAAGCTCCCTTTTAAGCCCAACTTTGATGTCAAGGTAGAAACACGTGGTATGTGCTGCATGTAGTGCAGACGATAGCAGCTCTCTTTCCTCCTCCTCTCTCAGGAAGCCCTGGAGATGCTTCCTTCACCACAGCCCGGGATCAACACTGTAAGCTCATGCGCCACTGAGTGTGTTTCTCTCCCCCTCACACCCTCACTGTCCTCTCTCCCCCCCCCCCTCCCCCCTCCCCCCTCCCCCTCACTCCCCACTCTCCCCACGTACAGCAACTGGCTGAAATGTTTGAAGAGAACATGCAGAAAGCTTTGGAGACAGTTGCTCAGCTGGAGGAGGAAGCTAAGAAGAGAAAGGCTCGGAAGAATGAGCCCCCTCAAAATGGCACACTTCACAAGACTTCTCCTGAGGGTACACCTGAACCAGAGCCAGCAGCCGAGGGGGAAGAGGAGGAGAAGGAGGAGGAGGAGGGAAATAAAATGGAGACGACAGAGGAGGTAGACAATGTTCTAAAGTGCACGTGTCTCTCTCACTGACGTATGTAACCCTTCAGCTCCCTCAAGGTGTGGACAAACCCTCGGAGGTTGCGAGACGGATACAGCAACAGCTGGAAGAGATGAGGGACGCCCCTCGGGAGCAGAAGAAAAGGAGGAGCAAGCGTCTGATGCGACAGGAAGAAGTCCCCCCTGTCCCTCCACCCCACCACCGTTCCCCAGCTGCAGGGAGACCCAGGAGAAGCCGGCGTACCAGAAAAAAGGAAGAGCCACTCATGGACAGCCAGGTGTCTGACTCCCAGCTTCTGCAGGTGACATATGATGACCCTGAGGGGAGGAGAGAGAAGGCAAAACTGATGGCACAGATTGAGAGGTACTCCTGTGTACTAGTTTAGTAGTGTGAGCTCTAGATGTGTTTCATGGCCTCTCCCCCTCCCTCCTTCCTCCTCTCCCCCTCTCTCCCTCTCTCCTTCCTCCTCTCCCCCTCTCTCCTCCCTCTGTTCTCCCTCCCTCCCTCCCTCCTTCCTCCTCTCCCCCTCTCTCCTCCCTCTGTTCTCCCTTCTGCAGAGATGAGAAGCTCTTGGCTCAGGGTATTGACCCTCGCCAGCTCAGAGACACAGAAGAAGAAGTCAAACTCGTCTTTCCTCCTCTTCCCGAAGCCTCCTCAGCTAGCACTGCACCAACATCAAAACAGAGTCCTGTCAAAACCAGAGGCACTGTCGAATGGAAAGCACCATCAAAGAGCTTGCGAAAGACGGGTGCAACAACTGTGTCTGAACAGCCCAAGCCAAGTGATGAGATTAATGACAGGGATCTCCCCTCTTCCACTCCCGCACCTCCTCCTCTAATTGTGCCCATTGTCACACACGCAAAAGACAGTGCTGAGGGTCAGCCACCAGTCTCATTAGGCTACACTTTCACTACCAGTCTCTGCTACCCTCGTTCCCAGGCCATCCCCGCCAACAGTCTTGCTAGCAATCAATGACTGGTGGTGAAGGCCTGGAGGAACGAGGCTTTCTCTTTGCACTTGTTACTGAAAGTTGCTTGTCACTTTTCTCCTTCAGTGAAATCACTCTATGATGACAGAGCAGTAGAGACGAGGGTGAGTTCAAGTGTTATCAAAGCTGGTTCTTGGCCGTGGTGTTTATCACTGATGTTCTTGTCCACAGTCAAAGACTCACTCCCCTCCCAAGTTCCTGTTCTCCTCTTTGGACCAGAGGGTATGTTGACCAGAGGGTATGTTGACCAGAGGGTATGTTGACCAGAGGGTATGTTGACCAGAGGGTATGTTGACCAGAGGGTGTGTTGACCAGAGGGTATGTTGGACCAGAGGGTATGTTGACCAGAGGGTGTGTTGATCAGAGGGTATGTTGACCAGAGGGTGTGTTGACCAGAGGGTATGTCAGAGGGTGTGTTGACCAGAGGGTATGTTGACCAGAGGGTGTGTTGACCAGAGGGTATGTTCACCAGAGGGTATGTTGACCAGAGGGTATGTCAGAGGGTATGTTGACCAGAGGGTGTGTTGACCAGAGGGTATGTCAGAGGGTATGTCAGAGGGTATGTTGGACCAGAGGGTATGTTGAGCCGAATGTATGTACCAAACTCCTATCCATCCCGTCCTCATGGGATGAGATGGCACACAAGTTGGTACATCCACCAAACGTCTAGTATGCTAATGAGCAGCTCTGCAACCTTGTTGACCTGTAGGAGAAGGTGGACTATGGTGCACTGGTGCAGGAACTGGGAGGGGAGTATATCGACCTCGACTACTTCACCACTACCTGCACTCACCTGGTGGTAGGCAAGGCAAGCCGGACAGAGAAATACTTGGGTGCCTGTGCTGCAGGGAAGTGGGTACTACACAAGTCTTACCTTGAGGCGTGCCGAGCAGCAAGCAGATTTGTCGAGGTGTGAGTCAGTGCACACACACATACACATCAACAGCACCCTCTGTTATAACTTAGCCTCATTCCCAAACTCCAGTTTTTGATCACTCAGAAACCGGAGCTGGAGATGGCCTGGGAATGAGCTATAGTTCATGTTCTGTGTATAATATATTATGTACACATTCACACACACACACACACACACACACACACACACACACACACACACACGTGCACACACACACACATAGGAGGAACCCCATGAGTGGGGTGTAAGGGCCCCTGGTACTGAGATTCATCCACTAGAAGCAGCTCCGAGGAAGTGGAGGCAGCTGCTAGCTGAGAGGAAGGTACAAACGAACTGAGTTTTGTAGACGGTGCTGATTTATGATGCTCACTGTCTGTTGCTCAGAAATCCAGGCCTGCTGAAGTGGGTGGCGAGGGAGCGTTCCACGGATGGAAGGTGAGGACTGCCGTATGCCAACTGCTAAACAGTGTGTGAATCTTCTTCTTCTTCCAGGTGTTGCTGTTTGCTGAGAGGAACAAACTCCCTGGCCTGAGACGATTACTGGAGGCCGGTGGTGCCCAGGTGCTGAGGTGAGCCGTTCAGCACAACTCATGGCCATGTGCAAGTAATGCCATCTCTCCTCCTCCATCCCCCTCCCCTCCCTTCCCCCCCAACAAACACACACACCTCCTCCATCCCCCTCCCCTCCCTTCCCCCCCAACAAACACACACACCTCCTCCATCCCCCTCCCTTCCCCCCAACAAACACACACACCTCCTCCATCCCCCTCCCTTCCCCCCCAACAAACACACACACCTCCTCCATCCCCTGTTGGTGTCAGGTTGTCTTCATTGGTGCTCAAAGATGTTACCCATGCCTTTATCAGCATCAGCCACTTTCCGAAGGAAACTGTAAGCACCACAGCTCGTCATCACCTCCAAACCTGCTCTTTAGCTCTATAGATTTTCACACACACACACACACACATACACACACACACACACACACACACACACATACACAACACACACACACACACATACACACACACACACACACACACACACACATACACACATGTGAACACTCACACATCAGTTATCATTAGAAGATATGGTTAAGCAGGGCATCCATTGCCTGAAGCCAGATTACATTGCAGAGTTCCTCTCCAAAGAAGACGTTCAGATGGAGTCACTCTTTATCACTGAAGTCAGACCGTTCCTGCAAAGGTGGGCCACCATTAATTTGATTGCCTTGTTCAACTACCCAATCATGTGTGTTTAATCTGCACAGGTGATGCTAACCACACTTTGCGACTGATATCATCTCTGTCTCTGTGCCCGTAATGGTTTGTTTTGTTTTCATTTCATTCATTCTGTAATCTCCAAGATTTATAGTATATTTTATAAAAAGCAGACCGATTTATCTAAGTTGTACCTACGCATATGTTGCTACGCACCGGCACGGAAATTCTCTGCGCGGCTTTCCAGCCCCGCCCCCAAGTTCGACCGGAAACAAAATGGTGACTGCGCTTGGGCTAGAGGGGAGTGCGAACAAGCTGGGAGTTGGGATCGTGCGGGACGGTGTGGTGCTCTCCAACGTGAGGCACACGTACGTCCCTCCTCCTGGGGAAGGGTTCTTACCGCGGGACACCGCCAAGCATCACCAGAGACACGTTCTGGAGGTGCTGAGACGCGCGCTGGACGAGGCGGGGGTGAAGCCGGAAGATATAGACTGTATTTGCTTCACGAAAGGTCCAGGGATGGGAGCCCCTCTGGTCGCTGTGGCAGTGGTGGCAAGGACGGTAGCCCAGCTGTGGGGGAAGCCATTGGTCGCGGTGAACCACTGTGTCGGACACATCGAGATGGGGCGGCTGATCACGGGTGCCCGCGACCCCACAGTGCTGTACGTCAGCGGTGGCAACACACAGGTTATCGCCTACTCCCAACGGAGGTATCGCATCTTTGGTGAGACGATTGACATAGCCGTGGGGAACTGTCTGGACCGGTTTGCACGCGTGCTCAAACTCTCCAATGACCCAAGTCCTGGCTACAATATTGAACAGCTCGCCAAGCAGGGGAAGAACTACATTGAACTGCCGTACGTCGTGAAAGGAATGGATGTCTCGTTTTCAGGGGTCCTCTCTTACATTGAGACTGTTGGCAAGGAGAAGCTGGAGAAGGGAGAGTGTACGGAGGCTGATCTGTGCTACTCTCTCCAGGAGACTGTCTTTGCAATGCTGGTGGAGACGACAGAGCGAGCAATGGCACATTGTGGGTCAAATGAGGTTCTGATTGTTGGGGGAGTTGGTTGCAACCTCCGTCTGCAGGAGATGATGGCAAGAATGGTGGAGGAGAGGGGAGGGAGGGTGTTTGCAACAGATGAGCGCTACTGTATTGATAACGGAGCAATGATTGCACAGGCAGGATGGGAGATGTTCCGAAGTGGGCAGGTTGCCCACCTCAAGGACACCTGGATCACACAACGCTACAGGACAGATGAGGTTGAAGTCACATGGAGGAACGATTAACCCAGCTTCCAGCTTATTCTCATCAGTGTCGTGTATTGTATTCTTCATTAACCCAGCCAATTCTCATCAGTGTTGTGTATTGTATGTATTCTTCATTAACCCAGCTTATTCTCATCAGTGTCGTGTATTGTATGTATTCTTCATTAACCCAGCTTATTCTCTGTATTCTCTGTTATTCTCATCAGTGTCATGTACTGTATTCTTTATTTTCTCTCACTACTTTCCCTCCCAATCATATTATTGACAATTTCTGACTGAAATCATCGTATTTGTCACTGATCATAATCTAGCTGAGCACAAGAGGACGATCACTTCTTGTCTGATTGTTCTCTCTTAGAGTCAGATTTCTTTCCGTCAGTTTCTTTATCCTTTTTATGAGGACTCTGGGTCTTCTCCCCATCTTTGCCCTCCACAGCCTCTTTCTTTGCTGCTTTCTCCTCCCTCTTTTTGTCCCCCTCCTTCTCCAGCCGCATCTCAGCCTTGTGATTGGCTATCTTGTTACCAATCAGATTGTGCAGAGCAATCACAGAGCGGATGAGTGAGGCCAGATAGACGACGAGCAACTGATCGTTTGTTTTCACGGCAAAGGCCTTTGTGAACTCCTCAAGGTTGAGGTTGGGAAGCAGGTTAAAGATATCTTGAAGGTGATAGAGGATCTGATGGTTAATAGGAAGCTTTCTGTTAGCCACTTTCTGCAGGTAGTCTCGGATTCCTTCAAGGTGGGTCTGCAGTCCGTGCAGAGAGAGCAGCTGGCCACTGATGCGCTGTGAGAGGGTCCCAACAGTCTTGTCCTGAATGTCCCTGGATGTGAGAGGGAAATGATGCATGAGGAACTCTTGGGAGTGGACGGAGATCTCTCTCTACCTCAGTAGGTGTTCCACTCCCACCTCTTCCGCCTCCTCAGCTCCCATCTCACTGCCAACATGCTCAAATGTCTTTGTGGTGGGGGTGCCATCCTGAATGTGTGAGTGTGCACAATATAGAGGCAGTGCATTGTACAGTGAGGTGTGTAGCAGCTTTACATCATGTGTGAGTGTGCACAATATAGAGGCAGTGTATTGTACAGTGAGGTGTGTAGCAGCCTTACATCATGTGTGAGTGTGCACAATATAGAGGCAGTGCATTGTACAGTGAGGTGTGTAGCAGCTTTACATCACGTGTGAGTGTGCACAATATAGAGGCAGTGTATTGTACAGTGAGGTGTGTAGCAGCCTTACATCATGTGTGAGTGTGCACAATATAGAGGCAGTGTATTGTACAGTGAGGTGTGTAGTAGCCTTACATCACGTGTGAGTGTGCACAATATAGAGGCAGTGTATTGTACAGTGAGGTGTGTAGCAGCCTTACATCACGTGTGAGTGTGCACAATATAGAGGCAGTGTATTGTACAGTGAGGTGTGTAGCAGCCTTACATCACGTGTGAGTGTGCACAATATAGAGGCAGTGTACAGTGAGGTGTGTAGCAGCTTTACATCATGTGTGAGTGTGCACAATATAGAGGCAGTGTATTGTACAGTGAGGTGTGTAGCAGCCTTACATCACGTGTGAGTGTGCACAATATAGAGGCAGTGCATTGTACAGTGAGGTGTGTAGCAGCCTTACATCACGTGTGAGTGTGCACAATATAGAGGCAGTGTATTGTACAGTGAGGTGTGTAGCAGCCTTACATCATGTGTGAGTGTGCACAATATAGAGGCAGTGTATTGTACAGTGAGGTGTGTAGCAGCCTTACATCATGTGTGAGTGTGCACAATATAGAGGCAGTGTATTGTACAGTGAGGTGTGTAGCAGCCTTACATCATGTGTGAGTGTGCACAATATAGAGGCAGTGTATTGTACAGTGAGGTGTGTAGCAGCCTTACATCACGTGTGAGTGTGCACAATATAGAGACAGTGTATTGTACAGTGAGGTGTGTAGCAGCCTTACATCATGTGTGAGTGTGCACAATATAGAGGCAGTGTACAGTGAGGTGTGTAGCAGCCTTACATCACGTGTGAGTGTGCACAATATAGAGGCAGTGCATTGTACAGTGAGGTGTGTAGCAGCCTTACATCATGTGTGAGTGTGCACAATATAGAGGCAGTGTATTGTACAGTGAGGTGTGTAGCAGCCTTACATCATGTGTGAGTGTGCACAATATAGAGGCAGTGCATTGTACAGTGAGGTGTGTAGCAGCCTTACATCATGTGTGAGTGTGCACAATATAGAGGCAGTGTACAGTGAGGTGTGTAGTAGCCTTACATCATGTGTGAGTGTGCACAATATAGAGGCAGTGTATTGTACAGTGAGGTGTGTAGCAGCCTTACATCACGTGTGAGTGTGCACAATATAGAGACAGTGTATTGTACAGTGAGGTGTGTAGCAGCCTTACATCATGTGTGAGTGTGCACAATATAGAGGCAGTGTATTGTACAGTGAGGTGTGTAGCAGCCTTACATCACGTGTGAGTGTGCACAATATAGAGGCAGTGTATTGTACAGTGAGGTGTGTAGCAGCCTTACATCATGTGTGAGTGTGCACAATATAGAGGCAGTGTATTGTACAGTGAGGTGTGTAGCAGCCTTACATCACGTGTGAGTGTGCACAATATAGAGGCAGTGTACAGTGAGGTGTGTAGCAGCTTTACATCACGTGTGAGTGTGCACAATATAGAGGCAGTGCATTGTACAGTGAGGTGTGTAGCAGCCTTACATCATGTGTGAGTGTGCACAATATAGAGGCAGTGTATTGTACAGTGAGGTGTGTAGCAGCCTTACATCATGTGTGAGTGTGCACAATATAGAGGCAGTGCATTGTACAGTGAGGTGTGTAGCAGCCTTACATCATGTGTGAGTGTGCACAATATAGAGGCAGTGTATTGTACAGTGAGGTGTGTAGCAGCCTTACATCATGTGTGAGTGTGCACAATATAGAGGCAGTGTATTGTACAGTGAGGTGTGTAGCAGCCTTACATCATGTGTGAGTGTGCACAATATAGAGGCAGTGTATTGTACAGTGAGGTGTGTAGCAGCTTTACATCACGTGTGAGTGTGCACAATATAGAGGCAGTGTATTGTACAGTGAGGTGTGTAGCAGCCTTACATCATGTGTGAGTGTGCACAATATAGAGGCAGTGCATTGTACAGTGAGGTGTGTAGCAGCCTTACATCATGTGTGAGTGTGCACAATATAGAGGCAGTGCATTGTACAGTGAGGTGTGTAGCAGCCTTACATCATGTGTGAGTGTGCACAATATAGAGGCAGTGCATTGTACAGTGAGGTGTGTAGCAGCCTTACATCACGTGTGAGTGTGCACAATATAGAGGCAGTGTATTGTACAGTGAGGTGTGTAGCAGCCTTACATCATGTGTGAGTGTGCACAATATAGAGGCAGTGTATTGTACAGTGAGGTGTGTAGCAGCCTTACATCATGTGTGAGTGTGCACAATATAGAGGCAGTGTATTGTACAGTGAGGTGTGTAGCAGCCTTACATCATGTGTGAGTGTGCACAATATAGAGGCAGTGTACAGTGAGGTGTGTAGCAGCCTTACATCATGTGTGAGTGTGCACAATATAGAGGCAGTGTATTGTACAGTGAGGTGTGTAGTAGCCTTACATCATGTGTGAGTGTGCACAATATAGAGGCAGTGTATTGTACAGTGAGGTGTGTAGCAGCCTTACATCACGTGTGAGTGTGCACAATATAGAGGCAGTGTATTGTACAGTGAGGTGTGTAGCAGCCTTACATCATGTGTGAGTGTGCACAATATAGAGGCAGTGTATTGTACAGTGAGGTGTGTAGCAGCCTTACATCATGTGTGAGTGTGCACAATATAGAGGCAGTGTATTGTACAGTGAGGTGTGTAGCAGCCTTACATCATGTGTGAGTGTGCACAATATAGAGGCAGTGTACAGTGAGGTGTGTAGCAGCCTTACATCATGTGTGAGTGTGCACAATATAGAGGCAGTGTATTGTACAGTGAGGTGTGTAGTAGCCTTACATCATGTGTGAGTGTGCACAATATAGAGGCAGTGTATTGTACAGTGAGGTGTGTAGCAGCCTTACATCACGTGTGAGTGTGCACAATATAGAGGCAGTGTACAGTGAGGTGTGTAGTAGCCTTACATCACGTGTGAGTGTGCACAATATAGAGGCAGTGTATTGTACAGTGAGGTGTGTAGCAGCCTTACATCATGTGTGAGTGTGCACAATATAGAGGCAGTGTATTGTACAGTGAGGTGTGTAGTAGCCTTACATCACGTGTGAGTGTGCACAATATAGAGGCAGTGTATTGTACAGTGAGGTGTGTAGCAGCCTTACATCACGTGTGAGTGTGCACAATATAGAGGCAGTGCATTGTACAGTGAGGTGTGTAGCAGCCTTACATCACGTGTGAGTGTGCACAATATAGAGGCAGTGTACAGTGAGGTGTGTAGCAGCCTTACATCACGTGTGAGTGTGCACAATATAGAGGCAGTGTACAGTGAGGTGTGTAGTAGCCTTACATCACGTGTGAGTGTGCACAATATAGAGGCAGTGTACAGTGAGGTGTGTAGCAGCCTTACATCACGTGTGAGTGTGCACAATATAGAGGCAGTGTATTGTACAGTGAGGTGTGTAGCAGCTTTACATCACGTGTGAGTGTGCACAATATAGAGGCAGTGTATTGTACAGTGAGGTGTGTAGCAGCTTTACATCACGTGTGAGTGTGCACAATATAGAGGCAGTGTACAGTGAGGTGTGTAGCAGCTTTACATCACGTGTGAGTGTGCACAATATAGAGGCAGTGTATTGTACAGTGAGGTGTGTAGCAGCCTTACATCACGTGTGAGTGTGCACAATATAGAGGCAGTGTATTGTACAGTGAGGTGTGTAGCAGCCTTACATCACGTGTGAGTGTGCACAATATAGAGGCAGTGTATTGTACAGTGAGGTGTGTAGCAGCCTTACATCATGTGTGAGTGTGCACAATATAGAGGCAGTGTATTGTACAGTGAGGTGTGTAGCAGCCTTACATCATGTGTGAGTGTGCACAATATAGAGGCAGTGTATTGTACAGTGAGGTGTGTAGCAGCCTTACATCATGTGTGAGTGTGCACAATATAGAGGCAGTGCATTGTACAGTGAGGTGTGTAGCAGCCTTACATCATGTGTGAGTGTGCACAATATAGAGGCAGTGTATTGTACAGTGAGGTGTGTAGCAGCCTTACATCATGTGTGAGTGTGCACAATATAGAGGCAGTGCATTGTACAGTGAGGTGTGTAGCAGCCTTACATCACGTGTGAGTGTGCACAATATAGAGGCAGTGCATTGTACAGTGAGGTGTGTAGCAGCCTTACATCATGTGTGAGTGTGCACAATATAGAGGCAGTGCATTGTACAGTGAGGTGTGTAGCAGCCTTACATCATGTGTGAGTGTGCACAATATAGAGGCAGTGTATTGTACAGTGAGGTGTGTAGCAGCCTTACATCATGTGTGAGTGTGCACAATATAGAGGCAGTGTATTGTACAGTGAGGTGTGTAGTAGCCTTACATCATGTGTGAGTGTGCACAATATAGAGGCAGTGTACAGTGAGGTGTGTAGCAGCCTTACATCACGTGTGAGTGTGCACAATATAGAGGCAGTGTACAGTGAGGTGTGTAGTAGCCTTACATCACGTGTGAGTGTGCACAATATAGAGGCAGTGTATTGTACAGTGAGGTGTGTAGCAGCCTTACATCATGTGTGAGTGTGCACAATATAGAGGCAGTGTATTGTACAGTGAGGTGTGTAGTAGCCTTACATCATGTGTGAGTGTGCACAATATAGAGGCAGTGTACAGTGAGGTGTGTAGCAGCCTTACATCACGTGTGAGTGTGCACAATATAGAGGCAGTGTACAGTGAGGTGTGTAGCAGCTTTACATCATGTGTGAGTGTGCACAATATAGAGGCAGTGTACAGTGAGGTGTGTAGTAGCCTTACATCATGTGTGAGTGTGCACAATATAGAGGCAGTGTATTGTACAGTGAGGTGTGTAGCAGCCTTACATCATGTGTGAGTGTGCACAATATAGAGGCAGTGCATTGTACAGTGAGGTGTGTAGCAGCCTTACATCATGTGTGAGTGTGCACAATATAGAGGCAGTGTATTGTACAGTGAGGTGTGTAGCAGCCTTACATCATGTGTGAGTGTGCACAATATAGAGGCAGTGTATTGTACAGTGAGGTGTGTAGCAGCCTTACATCATGTGTGAGTGTGCACAATATAGAGGCAGTGTATTGTACAGTGAGGTGTGTAGCAGCCTTACATCATGTGTGAGTGTGCACAATATAGAGGCAGTGTATTGTACAGTGAGGTGTGTAGCAGCCTTACATCACGTGTGAGTGTGCACAATATAGAGGCAGTGTATTGTACAGTGAGGTGTGTAGCAGCCTTACATCATGTGTGAGTGTGCACAATATAGAGGCAGTGTATTGTACAGTGAGGTGTGTAGCAGCCTTACATCATGTGTGAGTGTGCACAATATAGAGGCAGTGCATTGTACAGTGAGGTGTGTAGCAGCCTTACATCACGTGTGAGTGTGCACAATATAGAGGCAGTGTACAGTGAGGTGTGTAGCAGCCTTACATCACGTGTGAGTGTGCACAATATAGAGGCAGTGTATTGTACAGTGAGGTGTGTAGCAGCCTTACATCATGGACTTCTTCAATGGCATAGTAGGCATCAGTTGGTAGGCCTAGAGCCTTTGGTCTTGCGTCCACTATAACAAGAACCTGGGGAGAAGAATGACAAACGTATTAGCACATTAATCATAGTGAGGAAGGGGAGGAAACTACCCACAGGGCTGTTGCAGTACTTCCCTAGGAGCTCATGTATGGCAATGTCATTAGGGTGGAGCTTTGGCCCCGTGTGATACCACCCAACCACATGCTCGCGAGCTGCCAAGGGGAGAGAAGAGGAGGGATGGAGAGATGCTAAGAGGAGTGTACACAAGCTCTACTCATACAGTTCACTTTCTTGAACATGGAGGCCATGTTCTCCATGTAGTTGTGGTCAAGAAACCAGACTCTTGGGTCCCGCTCATCCTCATCAAATGGAACTAAAGACGAAGGACAATATTGAATCAGTTCATGTAAGAGAATCCCCCTCCGTCCAGTACCTGCAAAGCTGGTGGCAATATCAACTATGCCACCCTTCCTCCAAGAACCCAGCAACACTCCTACCACTCGCCGCTGGTTTCCTATCTTGCTAAGACGGTTGAAGTGATCCACCACGCTCAACAACACGATGGGGTGCACCACAACCCGAGAAGGAGCTCGGAGAGGCATGGCACTGCAGTTGAGTCTTCACCCGAGCCGACCGGCCTCGTCGACGTCTGATTGTGGGTAAAATTAATTTCTTTGCCGGTTATTTAGATAGAGAACGGCTCCAGCAGGTTAGCCTCGTTCCCAGGCCCGCACAAGAGCCGGCACTTGTACTTTCGGTATGTGCATGTAGCTGCTGATTGCGACTTTCTGATTGGTCATTTGGACGCCCACCCGGCCGATGCAAGATGAACCGTATCAGAAATGCAGTCGATTTTTCTACTGTGGGAAGGAAAGTGCTCGGCCCCCGACCAGGTCTGGCGGTTGTGAGCTTCTGGCAAGGGATCGTGGAGATTGCCCTGCGAGTCGCGACCGTCGTAAGTGTATACAATAGGCCGATATAATGCAAGCAATCAATGCGGCGATTCTGGAATTATTGGCACATCATTTTTAGGTTGTTTCTGCAGCCGCCCTGGTGTCTGCTAGCTGTGCCGTTGCAAAGACAGTACAGCTACCAGAAGTCGTCCGCATCGGTGTTGAAGTAGTCAGCCCAGATATTGTCCGGAACTCGCAATTGGCTGCAGGCCTGGTGGTAGGAGTGGCTGGTGTGGGGGTGCTGCTGGAGGTGGCAGTGATCGCGGTGCGCTTCCTGAATATTGGTCTGCTCAGTCTCAAGATCGGTGCCTTCCTCATCGTGGTACATCACCACAGTGTTATAGGATAACACAGTGGGTTCATTTTACCCTCCTTTAATACATGCAGGACATTGTTCTCAGTTGGGTGATTACAGTGGGGTTAACTGGTGCAGGAATCCTGCCAGTATACGTTGCAGTAAAATGGGCAGACGTGGTTCTCTCGGACAGCCTACCAGAGCTCAGAGACATAAGGAACTGCTTAGCAGCTACTGCAGTAAGTCGCAGCATGGAGCAACAACCTTGCCTCGTTCCCAGGATTTCCCCCTTAGCGGGAGAACCTGGGAACGAGGCTAGCAACAACTCACACATGGCTGTGCATAATGTGAGTATTGCTGTTGCATTACAGGCTGGTAGTTTTCTGGCGGCAGTGGTGTTTGCTGTTCTAGGGGTCTGGATGGTACTGCATCTGGTATTCAAGTGGAACAAAAAGATAGTGAAATATACTGTCAGAAAAGCTGTGCACCTTTAGTAATCTGCACTAAAGTTTGCTTTGTGTGTTGTTAGTTATGTGATCTCAACTCAACAGCTTGCATGGCACTATCAATTGCAACATAGTGTACAACCTTAGCCTTGTAAGACAAAGCTACTCATGCCTAATATACCATAGCTAGTGAGGCAAGCCCCTACATGGTTTGATGTGCAGGCCTAGGCTATATAACTTAACATATGTGTGGTCAGCATACATTACTATAGTATACATGCTCAGGCTTGCCCCACAATGGTCAACAAAGATATCTGTGCCAAGTGAAAACCTCAAGCTAGAAGCCTTATTAGGGCATACATGTATGTGGTGTGGTTTTACTTACTCAGGCTGGCCCAGCGATATTAACTGAACAAAGTGTGTAATGGATAAAAAAAGACACAAATCATAATCTGCAAAGAATAAACATTCCACCATAAAGAGAGAACTGGCAATAAGTCAGAAAAAAAAAAAGAGTGTAAATATGGCAATAAAAATTACTCCAGATGTGGATACCATCGGGCAGTACAAAGATAACAAAAGAACATTCCTACACATAAAAGTATTGGAGTATTGGTGCCAAGTGTCTGTCACATGACTGTGCAGCAGTCTCTCTCATTGCTCCCCTTTCTGTCAACGTCATCAGCGGGAAAGAAGGAGGAGGAGGAGGTATAGGACACTGCAGGGCTTGCTGGAGTCTTCTTAAGAACACTCTTCTGTGGTCGTTTGAATGCACTTTCGTCAATCTCAAGTGCCTCAGGTCTTTCTAGCTTTTTTGTTACTGAATTCTCAAGATTGTTCTTGCTGGAGTCATTTGTGCTGGTGTCGTTTGTGCTGGTATCAGTCTTGGTTACAGAGAGCAGTAGAACAGCTGTGCCCTCATCTTCGTCCAACAATATCTCATTACATACTTCCTTCATCACCATCTTGTCTTGAGAGTGTGAGATGTCCCGCTCAGCATCCTGGGGGGGAGGGGGGGGGGGATAGTGGGAAGAATATGTAGTACAATAGTTAGCCTCATTCCCACGTCCGAAGGTTGAAACCAGGCCCTTTCTCCTCCTCCTCTCAGGCCTGGGAACGAGGCTATACCATAGTCTATTATACGGCAAACTTGCCTGCTGTGCCAAGGACTGTCTTCTCATCATGGCCTCATATTTTACTGCATGCTTCGCCATTTCTTCTTTTTCCTGCTTGCTTGTGCGCTTCACTGACATCCTATATGGTGTGTGTGGGAGAGGGTGGGAGAGGAGGGGGGGGGGGGGGGGGGGGGGGAGAAGGGGGAGAGAGAGGAGGGAGAAAGGAGAAAATATCAAGGATTGGACAATCTTGGTACAGAAATCCATCATCAATGTGGCCTCTCACCGTCTGGGTCTCCTCCCCATTTCTTCCTCCTTCTCAATCTCCACCTCCTCCGTCTTGCCAAACTGGCCCTTCAGCTCCAGCACATACTGCCGTATGTCAGCATCTTCTGCAATTGCTGCATGTGTATATTATCGGTAGGCATTAACTGACAGTGTGTACTATTCCCTACCTACAAACTGGTATGCATGCTCCTGAGATGAAAGAAACTTCATCAAGACACTTGGCAGCTACCAAAATTGGACATAATGAAGTTTCACAGTTAGCAATTTGGAAACCTGTATGCTTTTTGTTAATGGTATAAACTTGTGCTCCAATCGAATCATTCCAGCTGCTACAGATCTTTACCATATGCTGTTTCTCCACGAATGTTCTTAATGTCTATATTTGCTCCCTTCTCTGCAAGCATTTTCATGGCCTCAGTCTGCCCCCAGCACACAGCCGCATGAAATGGTGTCCATCCTTCATTATCCTGAATGTCCAGGTCAAGGTCCGACTGTCGCAGAATAAACTCCAGGACCTCTGTGTAGCCATTGGCTGCAGCCACGTGTAACTGCAATTAAGGGTGCATGGAAGCTTAACTAAAGAACACGCGTTCATGTGCCTCCTCACTGTACAGTGTGGTGTGTATGTGACTCTAGCGGAAGTCTCACAGCCAAGACTCCACCCTCTCACAAGGAAAGGGTCTGGTGACTATTGAGCACTTTCTTGATTGTGCCAAGTCAGCCGTCTCGGCTCTGAACAAGTCAATGAAAGTACCACATGCAAGCGTTGCTCGCTAGCCAACGAAATAGTGCTAGGTCTTAAAGCTTGTAATCATTAGCTTGAGAATGCTGTAGTCACCAGACCCTTTTCCTCATGAGAGGGCACGAGACTACTCTAGCGAAGGTAATGAAGCATGCAGGTATATGTAAAACACGTAGGTATATATGTAAAATATGCAGGTATAGCTAGTCTAAGATATATGTGCAGGGATAGAGGCAGCCTTGCACCTAGGCTCTTAGGGAGCGGGGTGGGAGGTGCTTACAGCAGTGGCTCCATATCTGTCCTGGATATTGAGGGATCTGTCATTCTTGACACTATCTTTAAGGTCTGCGAGCATCGTCTTTGGAACGGAGACACGAATGTACTCCAGCACATCATCAGTGTAGCCTGTGAGAGAATGAGTGTGTGTATGAGGAACCACTTCCTCTTGATCTACTCTACAATGGGAAGTGTTTAAAGCTTTATCAATTAAACATACATACCCACATAACCACAGCTACACCAGTAAACAAGCTACAGTGGAGAACCCATCCTCACTTGGTAACAACTCTATCCTTACTGCCCTCACCACCTCCCCTCCTCCCTCCCTCTCCCTCACGATACCTATCTCCCTCCCTCCCTCCCTCTCTCCTCACCATACCTCCCTCCCTTCCCCTCCCCTCACCATACCTCTCTCCCTCCCTCCCTCCCTCTCCCCTCACCATACCTCCCTCCTTCCCTCTCCCCTCACCATACCTCTCTCCCTCCCTCTCCCCTCCCTCTCCCCTCACCAGCTTCCAGCATCCTCTGTTGCAGGATGTACTTAATGTCACTGTCCGCAGACACATCAATGGGCATCTTATCGTCATGGTTGATGGCCACCAGGCTGGCTCCCTCGTCTATCAGCATGTTGACCATGGCCAAGTTGCCAGTGGCGGCAGCAGCATGCAGAGGTGTCCATCCTTCCACATCACGAGCATTGAGGTCTGCTCCATGCTCTAAAAGCATCTCAGCCAGCTCCACAGTATTGTCAATACAGCACTGTGTGTGTGTGTGTGTGTGTGTGTGTGTAGGAGGTTAAGTCACTTGCAATAACAGTTTCATAGGATGGAGGAGCTTGCCTTGTGTAGTAGTGTTAGACCATCAGCATTTGAACAGTTTGGGTTACATCCCTCTTGTAAGATCTTCTCCACTGTGTGTGAGGCAAGAGGAGGGAGGAAGGAGAACAGAGAGAGGAGAGGGAGGAAGGGAAAGAGAGGATGACACTGAAAGAAAGCAATCTTCAAGTCAAATAGCAGTATATGACATGCTAACCTCAAAACAATACCAAACTTACCTTCCACAGTGATACAGCGTGGGTACTTCCTAAAGCAACATCCAGTTGCTTGGCTACTAAGCAATGCTAGCCCTCACTTCTCATCGACAGTGCAGCCCTTGCACTCCCACTGAAATATACAGTGCAGCCCCTTGCACTCCCACTGAAATATACAGTGCAGCCCCTTGCACTCCCACTGAAATATACAGTGCAGCCCCTTGCACTCCCACTGAGATGAATTAGCTATGGTACAGCCTACAAACCGTAAAAGCTCCAATTAAGGCGCCATTAAGAAATAAATATGATTCGCAGAGGCGCCTTGTTTGGAGCGAAAAAAGACTTCGGAGCCTTTGGATGCCTTGTTTAAAGAGGTGCCTTCAAATTAGAGTGACACTAACACAGCGTCCTTTGTTCGAGTTTTTGACGCCCCCTGGATGTCCTACAGGTAATTTCGGCGCTGGGGTCCCAGCCGCAACGTGCAGAAGCGTCGGAAAGACGCTGTGATTGCAGCTATTTACACATGTACACAAAAATGCAAGAACGGGTCTAACTGGAGGGCATCCCCCAAAAAATAAACGCGAGCCCAAGGGTACCCTTTGGAGCTGAAAAAAGCATTTTCAGCTCACCTTCATTGGAGAGGTGCCTTTATTAGAGCTTTTATGGTAACATTAATCTAATCTCATTGTCAAGCAAGCTTTTTGTTAAGGGTGCATCTTAAGACATTTTTAACATCATTGTGACATTGGAGAGGGGGCACTGTTACAATCAGTACAACAACCATAGATAGTAGAGTGACATAGAGTGTTACTCTACTATCTATGGTACAACATTGTGAAGTCTCGGCTCAATGTCTTGCAGATGATGGCAGGTTGCAGTGGTATGCACTGCAGGAAGTGGGCTGAATCTTACGAGTTAGCACCATCTTGTAACAGGGGAAGAATTTGCACTATTTCCAAATATGGAGGTCTGGAGACCAAATGCAACAGCACGCACTCTCCCTTTCCCAGCCAGATTAGGCTGAGTGCGGTGGGGCCACGCCCAACGCACTTCCAAAAACACCTCTAACTGCCTCCGCTTACCCCCTATAATGTCGTTCCTAGCAACAAGGTCGTTCAGCACGGCCTCCTGTTGAAAGCCAATCTGCGGCTGACACGTCCGGCGCTGCGAGGTGCCGTTGGTGGCGCGCTCCACGCGGAGCCATTCTTGCCATTTCTTGAGTTGCTTCTGGCGCCGTTTCTTGGCGTGTTTGAGCCGAGCCGCGTTGCTCAGCTTCTCCAACTTTGGCATCTCCCCGAGGAGCTCCTCGTGAGACGCCATGACGCCCGCGCACTCCTACTCTGTTGACTGGCGATCGCTAGTTAATCGACAAACGCGCGCGCAAAGACAGCTACAGCACATTAGCTGTCTACGCTAATCTATATCTGTATTGCGGAATGTTATCGTCACGTGCGGTTCAATAATTAGCTAGTTCACGATCCTAAATCCTGCACATTTGCATAATATGACACTCCTCTGTTATATCCGTCCATATAGCTCCAACTGGCACAGTTCTTGTTTTACTCTGATAGGCTACTTTGCCAGGTGCCTAACCAGCGCTCCAATTCAGTATCAACCATTGAACAGTAACACGGGCAGGATATGATCACACCATTAAAGCAGCAACTACATGACAGCTGATTTTATAAACAATTTATCAGTACTGTCAATGGAGTTTCCAGTGAGTTCAATTTTACAGGTGAAGCTGCTGAGCATTTGAACCAGCGTGTCAGGCAGAGGGGAGACCATCCCGCATGCTGCAAGGCTGAGGCTGGAGAGAGACAACTTTCTGCATGCTCGCAGCACCTGTAGACAGCCACGGTTTCCCAGCTCTGTGTTTCCACTCAAGTCCAGTGAGCGGAGGGTGCTGGCCAAGGGAAGGTATCTGGCAGAGGTGAACAAAACGTGACTGGCACTGTACACCATTGGGGGGCATATAATTATTCTAGGGGGACAGGTGGCCTTTATTTTGAAGCAAACAGATGGCCCCTATATATAAGTGCATAATGAGGAGGTAATCCACATATGGACACTAGAAATTCTTGAAGCCTTTCATCTCTGTCAACAGATGCCACACACCCTTACTGTGCATGTGTTGGTTCTCCCAAAATGACTTAAGCTACCTGCATAATTGTGTGGTCCCAGCCAATGTGAACATGCCTCTAGCCATCCTCAGTTCCCGCAGCTGCTTGCAGCCACCCAGGCCCTCCACAAGAGCAGCCATCTCCTCTGCCCCCACCCCACAGTGAGAGACATCCAGGTATTCAAGGCTTCTACCAACCTAGACAGACAGACAGACAACAGCTGTGAATGATGAACACCAAGTGTTGTTTATTTACAACACAAGTGCCAATGAACTCTGTTAATTTCTCCACACACAACAAACCATGAACACCTCACCTCTCTGAAGAACTCAGCCATAGCTGGCTCTTCCATCACTCGAGAGAACTGCTGTGGGTTGCTGCAGGTTCCAGAGAGGGCCAGTCTGGCCAGTCTGCCACGAGGCAGGGCTTGCAGCAGGAGAGATACTCCATCCCCTCCCAGTGGGTTGCTGGAGAACAAGGCCTCTGTCAGTCCAGTGAGTGCTGTGGAGTGGAGGGTGAATGTCACCATACATCAATGCTGTTCTTTACCACCAGTTTTGATCACTCACCATGCAGTGCCTCTTGCAGGCCTGTGTGAGAATCTAACACGGACTTGGTGAGGCCACAGGAGGCCACCTGAAGCTCTTGCAGTGCTGGGCAGCATTGCAGCATTCTAGCAAGTGCTGGGCCTGCCAGAGGCCCCAGAGAATTGTAGCTGAGAACCAACCGTTGTAGACAATGCCATGGTCCAGGTGAGGAGGAGGAGGAGGAAAGATTTGTGAGTGAATCGACTCCCTGAAGAGAGAATATGCATAAGAGTGAATACAATACAGTGTGTGTGAGGGCAATGGATACATGAGCATCAGGTCCATTAGCCTCAATGTCCATTGCCCCTTTCACCGCAATTGAAGTCAAACACAATGACTGAATACCCATCTCAATATTTCAGCCATGATGCATGACCAAGAACCCTGACACGCTCCCTACACCTGTAAGGTGATTCCAGTGCAGCTGAGATCCAGGGAGTGGAGGGCTGGGAGGTGTGCCAGGGCGAGGGCAACATGTCTCATGGCTCCATCCTTCAGCCGGTTCCCAGAGAAGGAGAGGGAGGAGAGAGTGTGTTGTCCATGAAGGGCCTGGCAGAGGGGGGAGATGTGATGAGGGCGAAGACCGAGGGTGGAAAGGTCCCAAGAGGAGGAAGCACTACTGCCCTGGAAGAGTTTGAGGACGATGGAGTGGCAGGCTGAAAGGGGGAAGGAGGGACTGGACCACACAGATGACTACAAAAACAATCACACATTGCCTCACCAATTCCTGCCGTCCTGCATGCCGTCTGGTATCTTTCTGAGAGGGGAGGGTGGTGCCAGTGTTCTACCCTCCCCACCACCTCCTCATTGTTCCCAAGAACATGAGCAGCAGTGTCACTGGGACACAGCAGTGCTCCATCAACAGTTGCGAGACTCAGCTGCGGTCGCACACGATGCTGAGAGTAGTACCGCTCTGCAGCCTCTGCTGCCAGCCACGCTATGGTAGTGTTCTCGCCTTCCTCTGTTCTCCTTGGGCAGGGAATGAGGTACGATGTGCCCTCGATTCTGACTTTGATTCTAAGTGGTGCATCAGCTGAGACGGAGACAGGAGGCTGTGGAGGAGCGCTAGTGATTGTGACCCCACTTCCAAAGGTGTCAGTGGACGTTCTTCCCTCTGGATCAGGGTTGTCATCCGAGTCCGAGTTGATCTCCACCACACTGGTCTCAGGCTGGTGCCATCCACTGCCTCTCTTTCTCCTCTTCCTCTCACCACTGCCACTCTGTCGCAAACTTTGGTGACTGCCAGACCTCTGAATACTTTCTGTGGCACCTTCTTCTAACTCTCTCTGCCTTCTCCTCTTTGGAGGGGGCTGACCCAAGTCATCTACCAGCCAGTCATCCAGGACCCTGTACCCTTGCTCCTCCTCCTCTCTTTCCTCTCCTTCAGGAATCAGGGCAGGGACTTCAACTTGTCCCAGAGGGTTGAACACTCCCCTCACAACCTGAGAACTCCCACCACCTCTGCTGGTCAGCCGAGGAACTGGAGGGCCACTGGTGGGTACGGTGAAGCTCTGAAAAGGATTATCACCCTGGCTTCTCGGCTGACGAGGTACGGCCACCCCCTCTTCATCACTGCTATACAGCACTCCACTGCCTGTGCGATCAGCCCCCCTCTCCCTCCTGCCACCTCCCCTCCCCTGTGTGAGAACATGCAGAACTAAAATGAACCATCCTGTGTGTATTAGCACTCTCTCACCACTCTCACGTGTGTCCTGCTGCCCCCTCCTCCTCCCTGCTCACTCCTCCTTCCCCTCAGGAAGTCACGGATGGCTTGGTGCTCCTCAGCAAGATCATACCTCTGTCCTACCTCTGCCACTGAAGATAACTTCTCCTCCACCACAGCCAGTGCTGTACGACCCTGGGGGAAGGAAGAGAGGGAAGAGACAGGGAGGGTGGAAAGAGGGGGGCAGGAGTTAGGAAGGTGAAGGTAGGAGGGAGACTGTGAGTGCTAATATGCTATACACTCAGGCTACATGCGTACATAGGAGTCTCGGCGCCTGATGTCTGCTCCGCTCTCGACCAGCACCCTCACGATGGCTACATGGCCATTGGTGGCCGCATCAATCAGCGGAGTTACCCCATTACATTGGGGTCCCCCCTGGTCATTAACTGCAGCCCCTACATCCAGGAGGCAGCGAACAATGTCTGAAGGGAGAAAGGACTATCAATGCTTGTAGAGACACAGAAAGCTGGTTGGGCCAATGTCTCAAGTTTCACTGACCTAGGTGTCCATGATTGCAGGCTTCGTGCAGTGGAATCCAGCCACAGTTGTCGCGAGCATTCACTTCCGCTCCCTGCAGCACACGTAAATATAAAATGCTGAGACAAGAAAATTGTTTCACAAACAAATGTCTAACAAGAAGTTGAAGGATTATGGTGTGTTAAATTCTGCAAGTGTTTGTAGATGCTGCCTGGTATGTTAGTCCATTCTGTTTCAGAACCTCGGGGTGAATCATTACAGGACAGGTTGGCCCAGTGTACAGAAATATCTAGTTACATCAAGTGTAATCATTACAGGACAGGTTGGCCCAGTGTACAGAAATATCTAGTTACATCAAGTGTTCAGAACCTCGGGGTGAATCATTACAGGACAGGTTGGCCCAGTGTACAGAAATATCTAGTTACATCAAGTGTAATCATTACGGGACAGGTTGGCCCAGTGTACAGAAATATCTAGTTACATCAAGTGTTCAGAACCTCGGGGTGAATCATTACAGGACAGGTTGGCCCAGTGTACAGAAATATCTAGTTACATCAAGTGTAATCATTACGGGACAGGTTGGCCCAGTGTACAGAAATATCTAGTTACATCAAGTGTTCAGAACCTCGGGGTGAATCATTACAGGACAGGTTGGCCCAGTGTACAGAAATATCTAGTTACATCAAGTGTAATCATTACAGGACAGGTTGGCCCAGTGTACAGAAATATCTAGTTACATCAAGTGTAATAGCTAGTGGCCAGCAGTGGGGGTGTTCTGTATGCAAACACAATCATACCATATTGGTCAGTACCTCTCTGATCAGCTGCCTGACTGCAGTGAGGTTGCCATCAATGGCTGCAATGTGGAGCAGTGTCTCTCCCTTCTCATTCCTTTGATTTACCTGCATAACAAGAAGATACTAGTCCTGGATGGTGTGTGTGTGTATCCCTCCTGCATGTGAGTGTGTGTGTGTGTGTGTGTGTGTGTGTGTGTGTGTGTGTGTGTGTGTGTGTGTGTGTGTGTGTGTGTGTGTGTGTGTGTGTGTGTGTGTGTGTGTGTGTGTGTGTGTGTGTGTGTGTGTGTGTGTGTGTGTGTGTGTGTGTGTGTGTGTGTGTGTGTGTGAGGGGAGACTAACTCTTGACTTTTTCCTGATAGCAACACCAGTGGAAGGTCTTGGCCGGACCACCCTCGTGCACTCTTCTTCCTCAGATCCTGATTTTGAGGCAGGGGACATATTACCAACTTCAACTAATGTACAATCTGTGTGACCTCACCTGTGGAGGGGAGAGAGGGAGGTGGCTCTGAATCCCCAATAGCGTCTTCGCTCCCACTGTCGCTGCTTGAAGTGGCGTCTGCTTCAGGGTGCTCCAGCAGCACGCGGGAGAGTCTCTCCTCCCAGCGTGTCACCTCCTCCTCCCCCGCATCCCCAGGAAGGGACCGAAGGTACTGCAACGTGGCTTTGTGCACACCAACCTGAAATTAGAGTGGGCAGAATCATGAGAGGGTGGCGTCCTGCAGACATTTTGTCTACAGATCTTGCTTCCAACCTTCTGCTGCGGTGTCTGTGCCAGCTCAGCTGCCTTGCGGAATGCCTCCAACACCAGCTCACGATCATGGCCTGCCTTCGCGTGCACCTTGGCAATGCTGTTCCAAGTATCACACTCCTGCACACCATACACTTATTAATACATGGTTCTAGTATACTAACCCGTGAACTAATCAAGCCACCAGAGGTCATTGAGTCTTAGTTGTGCAGATTACACACAGTCTCAACTAATTAGAGGCCCACCTCACTAGGGTTACCCATCCACAGCTCCAGCTCTCTCTGGTAGTGCAGGAGAGCCTGGGAGAACTGGCCACAGTCAGTGTGGGTACGTGCCAGGGAGCAGTAGATTGCAGACAGCTCCCGTGGCTCAAGACCATGGGCCTCTGCTAGGGCCAGCTGTTGGGGGGGGATAAACACAGCTTTCACTCATAGCACTTGTGGTGCTAATGAGGCACGTACTTGCTGTGAGTAGAACTTGGTGGCTGCTTGGTAAGCCTTCACAGAGCAGCACAGATCGCCCAGTTTGTCGTACAAATGCATCTTCTCTCCCACCCTCTCCACACTCACACCCTCCACCTCCACCGAGATGTGCAGGATTTTGCGCACTGTGTGTGTGCGTGTGTGTGTGTGTGTGTATGTGTTCCATCCATAGCCCCCAGAGTGCACCTCACCTGCCCTCAGCTTTTGCTGCGTGTGCTCCATTTCTCCCTGTGAGTCCTCCAGCAGTCTGAGAGCCCGCTTCAAACAAGACTTGGCCTCACTGAAATCAGACATCAGAAGGTGGGCCTATGGAGTTGTGAGGACTGGATATCACAGCTGCAGTCTCAGATCACCCAGTGTCTTCTTACCTGGGCCATCTCTCTCAGTACGTCTGCCTTGTCTGCAGGTCCACTGGCGACCACCAGGGCCTCTTTGAAGCAGCTGACAGCCATGGCTGGGTGACGCTCCTTCACATGCAGTGACCCCAGGCTGTAGTGGCATCGAAACACTGTGGCTGAGTCCCCAAGTTCCCTGGAACAGACCATGTCAAGTCAGTATCAAGATTCACAGTGTACTCTGCAGTGACTTGCTTGACAATGCGAAGTGCTTTCTCCATGAACTTGCGAGCACTGCTCAAGTCGGACTGACCCTCATACACAATTCCCAGGTTCAGGTACAGCCGTGATTTCATCTCAAGTAGTTCCCTGCACAGAGTGATAGGAAAGGAGAAGTGAAGGAGGAGAGGGGAGAGGGGAGAGGGGAGAAGGAGAGGGGAGGGGAGAAGGGAGAGGGGAGGGGGAAAGAGGGAGGAGATAGGGGAGGGAGGAAGAGGGGAGAAGGGAGAGGGGAGGGAGAAGAGAGAAGGAAGGAGAAGGGTGGTCAGGTGCCTGTTCACCATCATGAGCTGTTTCTCTCACATCTCAGGCACAATGTTGACAATTTTGTCGCAGACATCCAAACTCTTGAGGAAGGCATTTCCTGCTTTCAGCAGAACCTCTTTCTCTTCCCCTTCTCCCTCTGACTGCATCAAGTAGGTGCGTCCCAGTGTTGCCAGGGCCCTCTGCTCCTCAACAGCGTCACCTGCCAACAGAGAGCGGGGAAGCATCTCCCAGCTGTCTACAATGGGACAAATATGACAACCCACCCGACTAGCTGCAATACGACGACTGTCTGCAATAGGACAACCCACCCGACTGTCTGCAATAGAGAACTCACCTAGTTGTCTTGCAATCTTGAGATGCTGGGTCTGATGATCAAGGGCAGAGCTGTAGTTCCCCAGTTCACACTCACACTCCCCAATCTTCCGATGAGCAATGGCTGCCCCCAGCTGGTCCCCTCCCGCCTCCGAGAGGGACAGCTCGATGCGATGATAGTGCAGAGCATGGCGGTACTCCCCTATACATCACCATAGAAACAAAATATTCTTCCATGAAACGTGAACTCGGTTCTTATTTCACAGCATTCTTGTTCCTATTATAGACCCACAATATCACAGTGGATGTAGCTACAACTCTAGTTTGATGTACAACTCAAGGTGCATCAGTGGCTAAAGCACATGCTGGTAGCTGTTTTGTAGAAACTCTCTTGCTAAACACTTCCGGGCACTCTTCATGTACCACTGCTGCCAGCAGTGGTATACTAGGAACCCATGAATGTGCAATAATTGGTAAACCACATATGGTAAGTGGGCTTCTACCATGTGACATTTTCTCCACAAGTGATCTTTAAAATACCAAGAAACATCTTTATTTTGACATACTACTCTGAAGATAGAGGTCTCCGATAGCATTGCAGATCTTGGCCTCCTCTGAAATGTCACCGCTGTCCTGGGCTCGCTGCCTCCTTCGCTTTAACTCTGCACACAAGACAACATAAAATGTTTTACCATATTTGCACATCTTCCCAAAGAAAGCTAATGCAGCCTCACGATCTATCTCCTTGCTGCCTGGCCCCCTTGGCATGGTTCAGGACCCTGCAAAGTCTTGGACCCACAGCGCACGTGACCGTGCGGGGGCGTGGCATGCGAGAACGAGGTAGGCATGGCTCGGCTCGAGTTTGCGGAGGACTCGGTGTACGTCAAGACGGCTGCGGTGGTGGGGGTACAGGAGGGGGCGCTCAGCCGGAGGAAGTTCATGTTCCAGATCGACCTGGAGTGGTCAGATGGCAGCAAAACCACCTCCTTTCGGTGCTACAGTGATTTCTTTGATCTCCAGTGCGGCCTTCTTAGCAGCTTCCCGCGAGAGGGCGGGCTGGAGAAAGGACACGAACGAACTCTTCCATTCCTGCCCGGGAAAAAACTGTTTTCAAGGAGCACCCGTCAGCTAGCCGAACAGAGACGCCCAGATATGGACGACTACGTGCAGAAGTTGACAGCCTTGCCCCCTCACATATCCAGGAGCGATGCAGCGCTCTCCTTTTTCCGCAGCAACTGGAAAGAGGATCGTCTACGCGCGGGGGAGGGGCAGGACTCCCTGCCACGCCATGGGCCTGCTGTAAAGTACAGCAAGACCCAATCCATTGGAGAAAAGTTAGCAGGCCTTGCATATGTACTAGGGTTGGGAGAGGGTTTGCTGGAACACTTTTGGTATTGTCTGGTCTCTATTTTGGCACAGGGATGAAGTTAGTGTGCAGTGGAGTAAGGCGAATGGCTCCGACCAGGTGGCAGCCACCTCAGCTGAAGTGGAGGATCACCACACTTTGACCAAGGAGGTCACACCAGCCCCAGAAGAGGGTGACAAGAGTGTGGCTCAGCAAAACGAACCACCTCATGTGGAGGGAAAATTGTCTTCTCACGCTGCTCCAGGCAATGATGATGGTGGAGAGGGCAAACTACCAGAGGCTATAGACATGCAGGAAAAGGGGCAAAGTGAACAGTAGGTTCGTGTGAAACTACAGCAGAAGTTAATTGAAACTAGAGCCAGTTCATTTCATGTCTAAAATTTACTGTTTCCCCCTGTAGCAAAGTGCTCCTTGGTGTAACAGAAACAGTTGGGCTATAAATTATGCCATTGGGCAAATTTGTTATAGAGATCAATGTACATATCGATTTATATTTTATCACTTTTTATCTCAGTTTGTAACTCCTTTAATTTCACATCTTCTTTGGGTTGCTGTCCATTTCTTCTTTTGTCAAGAATAATGCCATGTGCTCCTAAAAGTGCTGACAGAAGTTTCTTATCTTGAAACAGTTCTGTGTGCAGAAAGTAAGACCGTTCCCTGGCCTTGAAGGTGTGGAATCCAATGCCTTGTGGTGGGGGACCAGATTCTGAAATATGGAATGTTTCTCGCTTTCTACGTGCAAATACAGTTAGCAAGTCTGTCATTACAGTCTGTGATGTCTCATTATAATGCAGCCGCATGACGTAGCCTTTGACCATCCAGTGCAGGATGGCGGTGGTTGAAAGGCCAGCCAGCATCACTACCAAGCTGATGCCCACCCTGGCCACCATAGGTACTGAAGGATTCCCGAACCAAACACACACTGGGCCACCAACTGCTGCCGCAGCCGCTGTAGTCAGGGAGAAGATTTTGACTGCTCGAATTGCCCCTTTAAAGGGAGCAGTGTACACCAGTTTGAACTGTCCTTCACTGGCTGTACTTGAGCACCACCTCTTGGTGTCCAGATGTGGTGCACATGTCAGGAGTTGAGGGTGTGTGCATCTTCTTGATGAAGGCAGAGACGCACCTCCAGCTGCAGTGTGGGGGACAAGCCTGGGCGTCCTCACTGTAATGCAGAGACAAAGTTGGCGTGCAGTGCTGCGACACAGTGGCAAGGAAAGGAATGAAGACATTCTGGCACACACGTGGTAGCAGCGGACGGTATACCAGTACATACATGTACAGTACGCAGTAGCACGCTATCATAATGATGACGTCATTGCTCTTGCAATGGCTGTGAGAGTGTGTATGTGGAGGACTGGGCTGCTGCTTCGCTCCCTCAGAACCTCAGCAAGCAAGGGGGGACCTGGTGAAGCGAGGCCAGAGCCAGAGGGAGAGGACCCAAGTGCCAATGACATTGGCATCATTGCAGCAAAGTTAGTATGAATTCAGTTATTCATGAATTGTCCACACTGCACAGTGAGTATAGTCTGAGCTGAAAGCCATCAGTACCAACCTTTCTAAATCAGTTGTCGCACACTCCCGTGTGTGTTTTGTCTCCCTGCAGGATTCAGGAGGACCCTTACTACGGCATTGCCTACGCCTCCTTTCCCAAAAAAGTGACTGAGATTTTGCTCAACCCAGTGAACGAGGCTGACGTTGAGATCAAGCCAGATGGTGTGTGGGTAATGGACTGTTATTACTAGTCTCACTAGCACCACCTCATTCTGCAAACATACCGCTAAGATTAGCCTCGGCTTCCGCGCCGGGTACCAGGCTATGCTAAGACTGACTCAATAGCCTCATAGTAGCCAGGCTACCTATAATGAATGAATGTTTTTTTTTATGCCATGGTACACAACCAGCAGGTCAACTCTGACCCATGAGGCACAATTACAATATGCATCAGTCAAACTAAATTAAAGTTGGAGAGATCTATATGGCCTGATATATTCAAGGCTACTCATGTACTACCATATATGGCCTGAAGGCTACTCATGTACTACCATATATGGCCTGAAGGCTACTCATGTACTACCATATATGGCCTGAAGGCTACTCGTGTACTACCATATATGGCCTGAAGGCTACTCATGTACTACCATTATATGTTGTTGTTATGTTCCAGGTATGATCTATCTACCTGAGATCAAGTACCGTCGCATTCTGAACCAGGCCTTTGGTCCTGGGGGCTGGGCCATCATGCCTCGTGGGGAGACACTCAACTTTCAGGTATTATGTTTTGTATGTCAGGGAGGGGTCTGCTGAGCGCTTAATGTTGGTATGTCTGCAGTGTCAGGTGACGGAGGGAGCTCAGCTGATAACAAGGGAGTACGCCCTGTACTGTCAAAGCCGGTTTGTGGCGCAGGCCACAGGAGAACACACTTTCTACAGCAAGAGCAACCTCAGCTATGGCAAGGCGTGTGAATCAGCCAAGTCCAATGCTCTCATGAGGTGCTGCAAAGACCTGGGTATTGCCAGTGAGCTCTGGGATCCACAGGTACACTGCTTTCCATTGTTGAGTGTGAGCTGATGGCTGTGCATTAGATTTAGCCTCATTCCCAGGCCTTCCAGTTTTTGTTTTTGCATACCAAAAGACATCAAAACTGGTCAATGGGAATGAGAGTCTGGGAACTGTGTTGGTTTGTTCACAGTTTATTGACCAATGGAGAAAGCAGTATGCATCCGAGATATGGTGTGAGAATGTGCGTACAAAGGAGAAGAAGCGTTTGTGGAGGAGGAAGAACAGCACACAGTCGTTTGCCTACCCCTGGAAGGAGCAGTGAACAACCACACTGCCTCAGAACTGACTGTATTTACACCATTATCATCATTGTGTATGAAGTGATGCATTTGTTGGGTGTTGCTTGCTTGCTTCCATCTGGGGAATGTAACCATACCAACATTATCGTTGCTATAATTATGCATTATCAGTTGTCCTTTTCAAGAACTGCAATCTCTCTATTGATGATGAAACCAGCTTACATTGATAAAGACACTGATTTTACTGGTGTGAGGATGTGCTATGTTTGGGAGCTCTGTTCTCTTGTTCTGCTGTGCAGAAGTTCTCTAAAGTCGATGCAGGCAATCTCCTCAAGTGCAGACTCTTGGGTCTGGGTGCCAAAGTCCAAACACTCTGGGGGGAGCAGGGAAGACCCCAACACCTGCTCCACCAGATTCAGGCCATCCATTGTCTGTGTTCCAAAGTCACACAGACCAAACTGTGAGGTGGGGTCAGGAGGTTGTGGGCTGAGGTCAAACTGTGTGGTAGGGTCGTGGGAGGGTTGTGTAAACTGTGGAGTAGAGTCCAGGTACGTTTGAGTACCAAGAGTAAATTGTATGGCAGGGTCAGAGTAGGTCTGGGTGAGTTGTGAGGTTGGATCTCGACATGTTTGTGTGAATTGTGAAGTCAAGTCCATGTAGGTTTGTGTGCCAAGTTCACAGCTAGCAAGAGACTGTGTCTGGCATCCCTGCGTAGAAGTCAGGTCCACTGTCTGAGTGCTGAAGTTCAGTAGCTGTGCACTGATGTCCGTCTGCGTGGCCAGGTCAGAATGGTCCCATGTGAGAGCAGCCGGTGCCGCAATGATGGTCCTCCTGGTTTGTGTGGGTCCCAGCAGCCCCACAGACTGAGGCTCTGGCTCCGTTTGAATGGCAACATCAACTGCATGAGGCTTGTGATGATGGCTGTCATGTCCATCTCTTGGTATCTGCACCACTTGTTTCAGGACAAGAGGGATAACCACGGCAGGAGGACGGCCACACTGCCTGGAAACAATCAGAAAATAGCAGTAACAACAGCATATCACAGGTAATAGATGGAACGCACAGCTTGTTTCTGGTCCCAGGGGGGTGCTTGTTCCTGCTGCTTGGGGAGAGGGTGTGGTGTTTCCTCTTAGTGTGCTGGTAGAGAGCGTTCCGTGAGCGGAACTCCTCTGCACAGGTGCCACAGCTGAAACTCTGCCCACACTCCACCTCGTGTCTCTGACACACATCCCTCAGTCCAAACTGTTTGCCACATTTCCCACACACAAACTCCCTCCGGCCATGCACACTCTGGTAATGCTGTACAAGTTTCATGGAAGATGGATCATGGTTGTGGCAACTTGTGCATGTAGAGTAGATACAATGTATACCTGTTTGAGCTGTCCTAGCCTTGGGAATGGTTTTCCCCCTCCTTCACTCCTCTCGCATTTCCCCACAGGGCAGTAGAAGGTCTGTCGCCCGCCT
Source organism: Agelas oroides (assembly GCA_949130485.1). Lineage (NCBI taxonomy): Eukaryota > Metazoa > Porifera > Demospongiae > Agelasida > Agelasidae > Agelas > Agelas oroides. Next base: position 14,198 of record OX422205.1, on the reverse strand, counting down.
CCTCTTCCCCTAAGCTTCCTCCCCTCATGGTGTCTCGTCACATGCATCCGAAGGTGGGAGGAGCTGGGAAACTCGCACCTGCACCCCTCCACTGGGCACACCACCGCCCCCTCCACCTCAAGCTTCTCCGCAGGAGGACAGACTGACCCCTCCTCCGCTGACATAATATTTGCGCCTGGAAAACTGAGGCATAACTTTCGCGTGCAGCCTCGTTCCCAGGCTACCCCGCTCCGGAAGTGCAATAGGCGTGGTCGTTTGTCGCTGGCGAGACGGCGACAGTTGGACAGTCTCTGCTCAAGGCAAATGCAGGCATCCAGATTTCTCTAGCTACAAAGGCAGTCGCCATCATGCCGGTAACAGTACTGAAGCAGGGAACAATCTGGCTTCAGGAACAACCACACTGCTAAGTAGATAAGGGGGCGTGGCACCATGCAACCCTTTCTTCTGCACTCTTGGTCGAAGGGGGAGGCTCCCTCCCTGAAGTCACTTCTCTCCCTTAGTGGGCCCTCTTCCGTTCTCACTGCACTCTTGGTCAACAGGGTGGAAGATATGAATGGTGGGTGGAAAGCAGTAAGGCCGTGTGCTGAGTATGGCTGCACACCAGCTGAGAGAAGGCGGAGATCACGTGGGGCTGCAGTGACCCCCCTCAGAAAGAGGGGTGAGGATGAGAGGGAAGAATATCCTTATATGAGTGGTCACCTGGATGAAGAGTACTCCTACGTGTACAGCAGGAAGCGTAGCTCCAAACCATCAAGCGGTCCTGTCCGTCCTCTGTACCCTCCTGTGTATCACAGACAGATGGTTCTCCCTGATCCAGTGATGCCCTACCAGACTACCCAGGTAGACTCACCAGCATGCAGCGAGCTGGCAAACCTTGTAGCCATGCAACTGAGGCCTGAGATACTGGTGGAACGAATTGTGATTGAGAATCGTCTCCGGACAATGAGCCTGGCTGCCTTCCCTGTCCTGGAGGGGATAGGGTGTGGGAGGAGCAGTGCTGCAAAACAGACAGCTTCATCAAAGAGCAAGAGCACCCCCATGTTGGTCCCACAGCATCGCAAGCATCAGCGCAGAAAACCCCAATCTTCTCTCGAGTGGTGTCCCCTCTCTAAGCAACCAGTGGTGGGAGATCTGCAGCCTGTACATGTTGACAGAGGGAGGCAGGGAGAAATGGGTGTGTACCGTAACAAACTGGCTGGCAAGGGACAGTGGGCAGGCGATGGGATAGCCTACACCAGTGGCTCAGTGCCCCTCCCTGTGGTGGTCCCCACACTGGAGACTATGGAGCAGGGTGACCACACCCCCAACAGGTGGCGTCCCAATAAACTGACTTCTTTCCTCCATCCACCACCAGGCCATAGCAACAGTAGACACTCCACAACACATCAGTAGTAGTGTGGTGCACCCTTTGTACCATATGTTCATGCACGTATTTGTATGCCTCGTGCAACGTTACTATTAGAGATGGAGTCCAAATTGTATGTGAAATCCATCTACATTGTGTTGAGATACTACGAGTCCACTATTAGATAAAACCTCTACGAGGATTGCAAAGTCATAAAGACCATGATCCTGAGAATGTCTAGTTTCAGGTCTTCTTTTGGGTGTCTTCAGCCTGGGTCTCATCTGCCCCACCCTCGGGTTTCATAGCTGGGAAAAACAGCACCTCCTGTATGTAAGGGAGAAGGGATAAAGGGTTGCTTGTAAGAGATGAGGGGAACACCAGCTCATTACAACTGCACACACCTTGATGTTGCTGGAGTCAGTAAGGAACATGGTGATTCGGTCAATGCCCATCCCCCATCCAGCAGTCGGAGGAAGACCATACTCCAGAGCAGTACAGAAGTTTTCATCAGTGACCTGTGCCTCATCATCCCCTGCAGCCTTCTCCTCTGACTGCTGCTGGAACCGTTCTCGCTGCACGACAGGGTCGTTCAGCTCAGTGTAGGCATTTACCACCTCCTTTTGACAAACAAATAGCTCAAACCGTTCTGTCAGACCACTAACTGAACGGTGCCTGTGTGTGTGTGTGTGTGTGTGTGTGTGTGTGTGTGTGTATGTGTGTGTGTGTGTGTGTGTGTGTGTGTGTATGTGTGTGTGTGTATGTGTGTGTGTGTGTGTGTGTGTGTGTGCGCGTGTGCATGACTATTTACTCAAACAAGTATTTTAAGGAGTTTAATGAGATTCATTGGATCATTGGCCCTAGGGGAAACCCTCAGTGCAGATATGCTTTGTCAGCTCTTGAGAAGGTACACCATCGAGAGAGTGGTCTTGTGACAGGTACCGGGAGTCATCTTACCATTTGGAAAGTGGGCTCATAATCTCAGGGTGGTCACAGATGAAGGTTGGGTTGATACAGTTCACCTCAATGAAGTCTCCAACAAGCTGTGCACAAGAGCAACAAGCAATTGAACACACGGTTGTAGTGCAGCAGTGTGGATGCTTGCCTTGTCCAGCAGGCGTGGTGCCGTGCGGGGGGGAGAACAGTCTACACTGTGCTGGACACAGAGATCATCAAGGAATTTGGTGAACGCTGCAAGAGACATGAGAGAGACGGTACGTCTACTGTTGAGACATGAGAGAGACGGTATGTCTACTGGCTGTTGTGTTGTTCAGACAGGAGATGGTCTATCTACCTGGTGAGTGGAACTCTGATGGGGGAGGGAACTTCACCCCAAGCTGTTTCTCCAGTTCTGGGATCATATAAACTCGCTGGAATGGTGGGGACCAGTTCACCTCAAACACCTGTGCACATGTGGGAGAAGTTAAAAGATCAAAGCACACTCCCTCACATCCTCCCCCCCCCCGGCACCAGACTCCACCTTCTCTGGGTCATCATCTACTGGGTGATACTGAACCTGGTAGGTGCCGTGGATCTCCTGTACCATTCCTGAGAGAGGAAGGAGGGATGGCGTTTGGTAGCATCCTTTCCTCTTACAGCTTGAGCAATCATTCCCCTCCCCCCCCTCCACACACACACACACACACACACACACTACCCACCAGACAACAGCTCCTCTGTGATGCTCATAAGGTCGTTATAGTCAGCGTAGGCCATGTAGAACTCGCACGTGGTGAACTCCGGATTGTGCGTCAGATCAATACCTGCACAGCAAGAAGCATATGGAGCAACTCTTGGTTCCCTCTTACTCTCCTTCCCATCTTCTCTCCCATCCTCCCTCCCTCCTCCTTTATTTACCTTCATTTCTGAACTGTCTCCCAATCTCATAGACCCGGTCAACGCCACCCACCACTAGCATCTGCAACAGAAAATACCACTTGAATGGAAGACAGCCAATCTCTGGGCACTTTCCTCACCCCTTACTCACAACTAGAAAGCTCAAAACAAACGATTCCTCTTCGAGGGACCATTCCTTTGTGCATTGATCGCATGCATACAACAAACAGTTCCCTGTCGACCTTACGATACAAACAGTTCCCTGCTGACCTTATGATACAAACAGTTCCCAGCCGACCTTACGATACAAACAGTTCCCTGCCGACCTTACGATACAAACAGTTCCCTGCCGACCTTACGATACAAACAGTTCCCTGCCGACCTTACGATACAAACAGTTCCCTGCCGACCTTACGATACAAACAGTTCCCTGCCGACCTTACGATACAAACAGTTCCCTGCCGACCTTACGATACAAACAGTTCCCAGCCGACCTTACGATACAAACAGTTCCCAGCCGACCTTACGATACAAACAGTTCCCAGCCGACCTTACGATACAAACAGTTCCCAGCCGACCTTACGATACAAACAGTTCCCAGCCGACCTTACGATACAAACAGTTCCCAGCCGACCTTACGATACAAACAGTTCCCAGCCGACCTTACGATACAAACAGTTCCCAGCCGACCTTACGATACAAACAGTTCCCAGCCGACCTTACGATACAAACAGTTCCCAGCCGACCTTACGATACAAACAGTTCCCAGCCGACCTTACGATACAAACAGTTCCCAGCCGACCTTACGATACAAACAGTTCCCTGCCGACCTTACGATACAAACAGTTCCCTGCCGACCTTACGATACAAACAGTTCCCTGCCGACCTTACGATACAAACAGTTTTCTGCTGACCTTATGATACAGCTCAGGGGCCACTCTCATGTAGAGGTCCATGTTGAGGTCATTGTGGTGGGTGATGAAGGGCTTGGCAGAGGCACCGCCTGGGATCATGTTCATGAGAGGCGTCTCCACCTCCAGAAACCCCAGACCGTCAAAGAACCTCCGCATGTAAGTGATAATCTTGGCTCTGTGGGTGCATGTGTGCATCAGTCAGTCGGGCAGTCGGGTAAGCGAAGCATCCCAAGAGAAAGCAGTCCCTTACCGGATAATAAACTTGTTGACGACGTGCTGGTTCATGACTAGATCAAGATACCGCTGTCGAAAGCGAGTTTCCTTGTCCTTCAGGCCATAGTGCAGGTGCGGGAGCATGTGCAGGCAGGGGGCAAGGAGGGTTACCTCCTTGGGAATAATGCTCAGTTCTCCTTTCTTGGTCTTCCCTGTGAGGAGGGGTGAAGGGGGTGGAGGGGAAAGAGAGAAGGAAGGGGAGGAGGAGAGGGAGGAGGAGAAGAGGGAGGAGGGAGGGGGAGTGGGTGAAGTACAGGAATGGCACAGGAATGGCAGTGTGCTACTCACCAGGGTTTCCAGTCACTCCAAGAATGTCACCTCTCCTCAACCGATTATGCAACTCCTCAAACTCCTGTTCTGTGGCTCTGTGAGTCAGGATGTGAGGGTATGAGCGTGTGTGTGTGTGTATGAGGTGGGGGGGGGGGGGGTGGCTCACCTTGCATCTGCCATGACCTGGATCTTCATCCCCTCCCCACGAAGATCATAAAAGATGAGCTTGCTGCTCAGCTCTCGCTTGGCATGAACACGCCCTAACAGAGAGAGACGCAACTTGTGCAACTCGATCCAAAGCACAGTTTCATAACAGTCCCGTGCCACACAGTTTTGTAACAGCTCAGTGTGTAAGTACATTTATAGGAATAAGATTACATGGTTTCAACCAGAATTTCCGCATCAAAATATCACCATTGTTTCAACTACAACGCTATTGTCTTCTTCGGGGCACATCTGTATAACACTTGGAATACAGGTAGGCCCAAGTAGAAGGTATAGTGTAAGTACCTAACATGCATGGCGGCTGATGTAACATACCAGCAACACTGACGACATCAGTATGATGCTGCCCCGCCTCCAAGTGCTGGTAGCTGTCAATAAAGTCAGTGAGGGAGATGGTCACCCGGAACTTGTGTGGGTAGGGGTGTGGGCCGGTCACCTTCTGTGCTTGAATAGCCTGGCTGCGCAGTTTGAAATATTGCTGGGGGGGACAACAGGGACTTCATACACTGGTAGAGCCGGACTGGTACAGTTAAACATGTCTCACGTTTGGATCAATCTGCTCTTCTGCATCCTTCTTCGCAGCTGGAGCCTCATGAGCCTGCGATAGGAGACAATAACAACAGATGGGCATGCCCTTAGAACTGTGGCACCCTTCTTCCAACCACGGACATTCTACAACTAAAGACAGAAATACTGCTACCAAGACACAATCATGCCCCCTCCGCCTCTCCAAACTTTTATACAGGCAGCAGTGAGCGCTAAAATGAAATTATGTACCTACTGACTGATACAACCCAGCTACATGTTAGCCAACTCCGTCACGCTCACCTGATCCTTCTGCTGAGCTTGCTTGGTCTCTTTCTCCTTGGTTTTCTTCTCCGCGCGCAGCTGACGCTTCAGCGCACTGTGGAAGGGGCGGGAGAAAACACGATTAGCCCGCGCACACCGGACCGCGAGAGAGGCAGACATCACAAGAGCAGGGTAAGAGCGGGCAAACGGTACTTCTTGCTCAGTTGCTGTACATCCACTCCTTCCTCGCTCACTTCAGCCATCTGCCTCAGGTCATCATCTAGTTCAAGTTCTAGGCTTCAATGCCTTCCGACCTACATGTGCGCTACACCCCCACGTACGTACGCATGCGCAAATAAAACAGAAACGCCCACTGTTCATTGCATGACCATTGATCCATCCCCACATCCAATCAACTTACTGCAAAAGCCAACCCACAAACACAATACACACAACAACGAGACTATAATTTAGTTCTTTTGTTCGGAGGTGATTCGCTGTCGGACTGTACGGGAGAGACGCAAAGGGTTAACTTAAAACCAAAACTGGACAATCATATTCATACCTCAAACAATGGGATTTTTCTCTTTGCTGCTTTTCTACCAGTATTTTTCTTCCTCTCCCCCCCTCCTCTCTTCCCCTCTCCTCCTCCTCTCTTCCTGGGTGTGTCGTCACTCTTCCCTACCGCAGTAATCTCGTCTGTGGACACAATGTCTTGGAAGAGGTCCCTCCTATGTGCCACTGCACTCTGGTCTCCCCGCCAGGAAGTTTGCTTCTTCTTGTAGTGCACCACGTTGCAATTACGCAGCACAATCCGTCCATAAAAGTTTGATGCCAATTTTTCCTCATGGGCGAGCAGCTTCTGTGCAATTGTTTTTTTCCTTTTGACTTCGCAGTGTCTCCACACAGCGTCAACCACCCTGCTCCCACTGCGATCTGTACACAGAGGGAGGAGACGACCCTGCGGGAAGTGTGTGTGTGTGTGTGATACATGACAAACTGTATTGTATCAAAACAACTAAACGAGTGTCTATACTCGACTCACTGTTATCCTTTTTGCTAGTCTATCTTTGCTCCTGGTTGGCACGGAGCGGCTGGCCATGAGAGCCTCCAGCACACGACTGCCACTGGGGTCACATGAGAGTCTGACGAGGTGCTCCCCCTCAGCCACCATCCGCAACAGGCTACGTACCACCACACTGGGGTCCTGAAACAGCAGTAGAGACTGGACCATCAGAGATCCATGGACAGTAATGGCTTTCTGGGACACAGCACTCTGGTGAAAGGGATCAAGGGTCACACTTACTTCACATTCACTAATGAACTGCGCAATTCAGAGGTAAAGATTCCTGCCCTACCTCCTCCTCCTTGCCAGAGGCATAGTAGACCTCATGGGTGGTTAGGGATAGCAGGAGAGGGCCACAACACAAAGGAGTGTCCTCTGTGTGGAAGGTGGAGAGCAGTGCACTGAGGAAGGACGGCTGCTCCTGGGGACAGAGGCAGACAGCCTGGGCCAAGCAGACCACCACCCCTGTGTGGCCAACAAACAGTATCTCCTCTAGGTGGGGGGTCAGTCCCTCCACCAATACTGATACCTGGTGTGTGTGTGCATGTGTGTTTGCATTAAATGTATGTGTAGAGTTGGTAGGGGGAGAGGGAGAGGGGAAGAGGGGAGAGGGGGAGGGGAAATGGTTGTTTTACACATTGGTATTGGACACTAATAGCGAATGTTCAAGACAGGGATTAACCTGTTGCCTAGGCAACACACTTCACAGGAGAAACATTCTTGTGTTGCCTAGGTAACTGGGTCATACTGCAGACATTGAGGCTCCATGCTGGTCCACTCATCACCTGTGTGGGTGTTGCCATGGCAACAAGCTGCTGCAGGGTGTAGTTGGCCACAGGGTGGAGGGCAAATGCCACCACTCTTTCCCTGAAGCACGTGTCAAACATGTGCTGGAGCAATGATGGTGAGCCTCCAGCTATCACTGCCTCCATAAGGTGGCTACCTACAGCATCAGTGAACAGGGACGGCAGTGTGCCTTCTGATTCCAGGCCAAGCACTCCAGGGCATCGCACAATTTTTCTAGCCAGTTTCCTCCCTCGGGCAGGTAGTCGTTCTGTCAGTGCCTTTAATGCTACTTGTAGGACTGGGCTTGCACACTTGTGGCACAGCAGGGCCGAGAGATTGTGTAACTTGCAAATTGCTTTGCCCACCGACTCCAAGTGTTTTGAAAACGAGTCTGGCACAGCCATCTTTTGCTCAATCTGGATTCCTCCCTTTTGTTTCCATGGCAACACAGCTGTTGCAGAGCTTGCAGCACTTGCCATTTTAGCCTTCCTGAACTCCTGTGAGTATCTGCTCCGACTAAAGTTGTCACTAACGTATATACCAGCTAGAACCTGAATTAAGCCACTTATCACATGCCCACCATAGGGATGGGCTATTAACTCTGAGAGGTGTGTGGTGAGCACGGTGCATAGGGTGAGAAACTGGGCCTGAAGAGTGCCTGATTCTCTTGCAGAGAGTACTCGGGCTGCTGCTCTGATCAATGACTCTATGACATGGCTGCCACACCTATCCGTGGCCAGATCCCGGTATTCCCCACCCAGGGCCTTCAGAAGCATATGCAAAGAAGTGGCGTCCACGTGGCTACTCTCCATAATACCCTGCATAATCCGGCTTCCATCCTTGTCACTGCACACCCGACGTGCCCCGTCGGATAAAATCTGTTGAATGACATTGTTTAGGAACAATTTGTCCTCCCCACCACTCTCCGAGGCAAGGAAGGACTCCACACGTTTGTAGTAGCTCTTCTCGACTTCACTTAGCCAGCGCGACATCGCTACATGAGTTACGGAAGTGGGCGTGGTCAAGAATGACAGGTACAAGGTGGTACATGGTCTCGCTAGCCTCGTTCCCAGGCCCCGCCCAGCTTTCCGTCGCTTATTTGTACGGTAAAGCTTTTCCGTACTGCAAGCGACGGAAAGCTGGGCGGGGCCTGGGAACGAGGCTATGGTCTCGCATGGTCCAGACAAAGTTTGTAAATTCTAACGATCAGGCACCATCCCCAAGTGCGTTTACCCATAGATCTATGGTTTACCCTTGTCTACCCGACATCAACATATGTGACGAACACTGCAAGTGATTGAAACAGGCCTGGGAGTTACGTGTCTGGGCTGACTAGAGTGCGTGCACTACCATTGTAAACAACATATGGTAGTGCACGCAGTCATAGATACTATACCCTATACCCTATTCCCCACCCAGGGCCTAGGGTAGGGTATAGTATCTATGACGCAGTTGATTTGCATATGCCATAGAATACACATGCTACTGCCAGACTGGGCCGGGAATTGCTGCACACCGCTGAGAGGAGTGGCCAAGAACTATTAGCTAAATGACATAAGGGAATTCCCCGAAGTCTGATCGTGACCGTGCAGAACTTGCTTTATGAAGCGTACAGACTACGGTTCAAACTGTCAAGAAACGATCTGACAAACTTTAAAAGTCAAAGTAAGTTATTAGAGGTATTAATTTTTCTGCATGTTTGTCTGCATCGATCTCGATTGTTTATAGTCTCGCATAGCCAGACGGCGAGAGTCTGGCTACGCGAGACTACTTGGTTGTGAACCGTCCCCAGTGCGGATGGGCTGTCCCCCCCTTAAATTGTCCCCCCGGACGCGTGATCCTAGGACCAGCTGTCCCCCAGGACAACTTGTCCTAGGACCACGTGTCCCCCTAGGACAGCTGGTCCTAGGCCCATGTGTCCCCCTTAGGACGAGTTGTCCCCCCATGAGTCAGAGGTTACCGAGTACCTGTATCCTCTGCAGCCGTTCTGTCCACCAAAACTATTGCAAACTTATATACAAACCCTTTTTGCACCAGTGCTGTGATGCATTAGTCTCGTGCCCAACCGTCTACGCCCCCCCCTCCCCCCGAGCTGAAACTGTTCTCTACACTGGCTGAGGGGCGTGAACGACTGGGTACGGGACTACTGAGTTTATATTTACAACTGCTGCAACACCATGCTACTTTTGGGTCCAATGTTTGAAAACTATGATGCCAGCCTTGTTCTCAGGCTTCTCATCACGTACAGTAAAAATATATAGAGTTGATCGGTTGACTGGACTTCAACTTGATATCGGTAGAAGCACAACATGGCTGCATGCCATCCTCTGCGCGAGTGTACTCGTGAAACTTTGCTGAATGATGCCAGCCTTGTTCTCAGGTAGAAGCACAACATGGCTGCATGCCATCCTCTGCGCGAGTGTACTCGTGAAACTTTGCTGAAAGATGCCAGCCTTGTTCTCAGGCTCTGCGCCTGACTTCTCATTGTTCGAAAGGTGGGGCTGGTAGACGTCTACTTAGCGGTGGGGGGACATCCTGTCCTGGCAGGGGACATTTGGTCCTAGGACCACATGTCCGGGGGGACATCTGGTCCGGGGGGACAGCTGGTCCTCCCACACCGTCCCCAGTGCCGCAAACACTAGTCTGATCACGGGGGTGGTGGTAAGGGGAGAGGGGAGAGGGCAGAGGGGAGGGAGAGAAGAGGGGAGGGAAAGAGGGCAGGGTTGGGGGGGGGGGGGGCAGAAGAGAGTGGGACCACAGCAACATAGGTTTTAGATCATACTAGCTAGCAGATCTCCCTCCCTCCCCTGCATGCAGTTGTGTGCTAGCCTTCACTGCTAATGGCTGACCAGCAGCCAACAGTTGTGAGCAAGGGAGACGACCCCCTCACGGTCTCTGCTGAGCAGGATGTACCAGACAGTGAGACCCAATCGGAGGAGACCTCCCTGAGTGACGTCATCCTCAGCACCAGCATGAGCACGCCACAGTCTGTCATGAATGGTGAGAGTATGACCATATATGGCAAGGATCGTGTATGCTATTCAGCGCACCCTTTCATTCTTAAAAGCATTGTTGAATATGTTGTATCTCCTGCTGTCACAGGGTTGCAGCTGAAACTGGACGGCCAGGATCGCCCCTTTGTGTCCTTTACATACGCCCTCTCACCACTGACAGACAAGCTGGCACCGGTGGACTGGAAGCTGCTGGTCACCACCGAGGACATAGAGAGCCAGCATATTCGCTGCCATGAGCTACAAACTGGAGACAATCTGCCAGAGCTTGTTGCTAGCTTCCAGAATTCCTACGCTGTGGCAGTTGTGCTGATCAACACCAGTGACAATTTTACCCTGCACCCCAGATTTCTGGCAGGGACACAGGAGGGTAGTTTTCCTGTGCTACTCCTGACAAAGACAGACGGGATGGCACTGCTAAACAAAGTGGAACAATTTGAGGAGAATGTGTTTGCAAGAATCAGTGTTGAGAGTTTTGTTGATCTGCCGATGCAGCAGACACCACTACAGAAGACAGGGAAGGGCCACGCCCACACCAGTCCAGAGCAGGCCAAAGAACCAGGTCAGTGTGTGCCACGTGTACGAAGCTGAACTGTGACCACTCAAACATTGACCATCTGCGTTGGCATTATTCCCCTTAACAATAATGCGTACAATCTTGTGAGGTTCAGTATACTGTATGCTTGACCTTTCATGTGATCTCCAGGGTATACCCAGCGATTGAAGCAGTTCTTCACGGGTGAAAAACGTCCGTCTGTTGACCTCAAGGGAGAGCTTAAGAAGCTAATATTCACCACAAGTGGGGACCCCCTGATTGCCTGTGAGAATGCTGGAACGTTTACTATGGTGATGTCCACCTTCACCCAGTATGAGAAACATGTGAGTACCAGCTAGTAGGGGTGAGGAGTGGGGGGGGGGGGTAGCTTAGCACATGCTATGTTTATGTGCCAATTTGGGGGATTGGGGGAAGATAGAGCCTGTGGTACCTGTCTGTTGTCTCTGTCCTCTCAGGTCAAGTCCGACAGGTCCGACAGTAGTCACCATGATGTGAATGATGCCCTGAAGAAGATTAACCGCCATCTATCGCAGACCTTTATCCGGGACTTCCCCTTCTACCTGGTGGTTGCCTACAAGATGCAAGCGTGAGTGAGAACGTCATTTGCCTGATGAGGTATGTGTGCTGGTTTACATGAACAATCTTTCCACAGAAAACCAAACGTCTACCAGTGTGAGGAGGTGGCAGTGTTTGTTAAGAGCTGCATTGAGAAGATGGAGAGCATGGACCCTCAGCTGATTGCCTCCATCTTCCTGGCCTTCCTTCAGAGGTGAGCAGTTGACTGTAATAAACACAGTTTGGCAAACACCCACTGTGTGCAGGTTGTTTACACAGTTTGGCAAACACCCACTGTGTGCAGGTTGTTTACACAGTTTGGCAAACACCCACTGTGTGCAGGTTGTTTACACAGTTTGGCAAACACCCACTGTGTGCAGGTTGTTTACACAGTTTGGCAAGCACCCACTGTGTGCAGGTTGTTTACACAGTTTGGCAAACACCCACTGTGTGCAGGTTGTTTACACAGTTTGGCAAACACCCACTGTGTGCAGGTTGTTTACACAGTTTGGCAAACACCCACTGTGTGCAGGTTGTTTACACAGTTTGGCAAACACCCACTGTGTGCAGGTTGTTTACACAGTTTGGCAAGCACCCACTGTGTGCAGGTTGTTTACACAGTTTGGCAAACACCCACTGTGTGCAGGTTGTTTACACAGTTTGGCAAACACCCACTGTGTGCAGGTTGTTTACACAGTTTGGCAAACAGTCGTTGGTTGTTCAACCATGTGCCGTGGTACTGAGTAGCAAAACTTGTCACACAGTGCATGGGATATAGTCACGTCCCCTGGGAACAAGGCTAATTCTATTGTTGTAAGATTTTATCCAACAGCAAAGTTTGTCTAAGCAGTGAGAAAATTCTTCATGTGTCTGTTTTTCACAGGCGAGACTTTCAGGTGCCGTTTGAGGGTGAGACTCCCACCAGTGTCTTCCGTCTGCTGCAGCAGGCCTGCCTTGAGATGGCCAAGATCTCTCATAACATTCGCCGGAGAGAGGCCAGTGCAGGCAGACCTCCTCACCTCCACATCTATCCAAAGTTTGTCTACAACCGCTTCATGTGGGGTGAGTGTGGGGGTGTGGGGAGAAGGTGTGAGTATGTGTGAGTGCTAGTGGAACAGGTTTATATGAGGCTGCAGCTTTGTAATGCATACTACATTGATTGCTCCACAGGAGTTGCATTTGTGAGTTTATTATTCTCCTCCCTCCCCCCCTCTCCTCCGCCCTCTCTCTCCCCCTCCCCTCCTCTCCTTCCTCTCCCCTAGTCTCCCTGTACTTGCGGCTCCATGTTGACTGTGGTGTAGTGACACGGAACACGTCCAATATCTGGCGAGACATGGTGATCAAATTCAGTCCAAACCTTGTGATGGATCCTGTGACAGTGGCGGAGGTGAAGGAGGGACTAGAGTTTGGCCGGCGGGTGCGACTACCCTTGGACCTCACCTTCTCCACCCTTCACCTTGCCCACCTGTTTGCCAGTGAGGGACATGTGAGACCCTTCCAGCACCTCAGGTGGGGGACAGACACCACTGTTGCGGTGATGCTCATTGTCATTCACTCCCTCACTCATCACACACCCACTCCCACACCCTCACACACTCACACAGGCACTATGTTGAGGTTGTGGTGTCCTATATTCCTCTGGAACTGGAGTTTCTAAACTTTGTGACGCAGATACGAGCTGAGTATGACCCCTGGCTGAAGCAGACAGAAGGACAGAACAAGCTTTCCTCCGTTAGCTTGCAAGGAACACTTTCAGAAACCCTGCAGGAGGTGCGTGTGTTTAGACAGTTATATGTTTAACGTGTGTTCATATTTCTACCTCTGAAATTGCTGTCATTGAAGCATAAAACCTGAAGCTACCTTCTCGTTCTTCAGGGTCTGAACTTCCTTGACACACTCTACAAAGTGTGGACAGAACGTAAATTCGACCTTCAGGGGTTTGACCCTGAGTGCATCAAGTGGCTCCTCTTGCTTCTTCAACTGGTGGACGTTACCGGAGATAACCCCGCCCTCCACCTCCGCAGGTTCCTCCTTGGAAAGACTGTTGTTGTGAAAAAGTACCGACACGACATCACAAAACATGTGAATATACACTACGTGTGGAGAGCATTCTTTAGCAATGGTGTCATGGGATGGTTTATGTGGGAGGGTGTCATTTGTGCCTCGACTCTGCATAATGCATGTCCTCCTTTCCTCCCCTCCCAACACACACACCTCCCCCCTCCCTCCAGGTGATTGAGGTGACCCGGGCCAACTTTCCCCGCCTGACCATCACGCAGTTCTTTCCACTCTACAGGAGCTACCACATTTGGCCCAACAAGGTGAGGAGGAGCCAGTCTGTCTCCTGGATCCTGGTCCTTGTCGTCAATGTTGGTTTGTTCTCTTGTGCAGTTTCTGGAGGAGTATCTCCGACAGTACAGGGTCCCCTCCGGCGTGAGGATCAGCGACGGAACTTGGAAGGAACTGTTCAGTGAAGTTGTGAAAAGGTGAGATCAGCTTTGAGCTTGTTCCTCACACTCCACACTCGATCCCCACTTTCTCATATATTCTCCCCTCTCCCTTGATCACACCCTCC
>OX422204.1:6961893-6990495 GCA_949130485.1 Agelas oroides | reverse complement strand
CAAGACTGTACCTTTGCTGTCTTGTCGCCGCTCACTCCGGCTTTCTTCCCCCCTCCTCCTCCTCCTGCCTTGCTCCTCTGCATCTTTGAGAACAGATTCTCACAGCAAAACACTCGATCGGGGCCTGGTACAACCCGATCTGCAACTTGTGGATTGTTCTATCACTCAACCCCTAAGATACGATCGCCCGTCTCTCCAAGATTTGTGTACTGCCACTACACTGCACAGGGAGGTGGTTTAGCTGTTAGCCGTCGGTCAAAGGTTACCATAGAAACGGATCGTAGATCTGCGCATGCGTATAAATCCAGCTGCAACTTCGTATACAAGGTCATGGTGCGCCATGGTTTCTCCACTGGTGTCTGGCGACGTGGCTCTCCCAGCAACTGCGGAATGGCCTCAGGAACATCCGCGTGCTGGATGGGTGAGCAGGCACTCCACCTTCTTTACTGGAGAAACTAATCAATCGAATAATCGATCAATCAATCAATAATCAATTAATTTGTATCTCTCGAGGCCACTGAAGTTTCTGCGAGAGCACTTTGGGTGCAGTTTACATTTGGCAGTGATAATAAAACGCTTTGTAAAGCATGCAACTGTAGAGTTGTTGGCCTAAAATGAATTCACTTCCCACTGCTATTGTGTAAATGACAAAGAGAGTGTGTGTGTATGGTGTACAATACGTTCCACTGAAAATACAATTGTTCAGTGATCCTTAAATGTTCTCCCCCGCCCCCCCCCAAGCTTCCTGGCACATGGATGCCTCCCGTAATGCAAGGCAGGAGTACCTAAAGGAGAGGATCGATGGGAGCCATGTTCTTTGACATTGATGAGGTGTCAGACAAGAACTCATCTCTCCCTCACATGCTTCCCTCCCCAGAACAGTTTTCCGAGCACGTGGGCAAGGTACGACAACCCTGCAGGCTCATACTGTCACTAACTCCCCTCCCCTCCCCCTCCCCTCCCCTCCCCTCCCTCCCTCCCCTCCCCTCCCCTCCCCTCCCCTCCCCTCCCTCCCCTCTCCCCTCCCCTCCCCTCACCCTCCCCTCCCCTCCCTTCCCCTCCACACAGCTGGGTGTCGGCAATGAACATCATGTGATAGTGTACGACAATAATGCTGATTTTGGACTATTCTCGGCACCGAGAGTCTGGTGGATGATGAGGGTGGGTGTGACTATAGTTCACTGGTAACGAGGGTTGTGTAATGATGCTGTTGGTTCCTCAGGTGTTTGGTCATCGTGATGTGTCGGTGCTGGACGGAGGTCTGCCCAGATGGAAAACTAGGGAATTCCCCCTGTCCCACGGCCCTCCTCCCACTGTCGTACCTAGCATCTACCATTCCTCCTACAACCCAAACCTCGTGAGAACTTCCAGCAAATGATGAGCAACTTCTCTGTCAAGAGAGGGAGCAGGTACTGTTTGAGTTGTCTTGTGAATGGTCCATTCTTGCATACATACTGCAAGCAATCAAAACTGGAGCTTACTGGGAGCAAAGCTACTGTAGTTTACTGTATACACACACTACACACGCAGGTGGTAGATGCAAGAAGCAGTGGCAGGTTTGAAGGGTTCTGCACCAGAGCCCCGCCCCTCCATTCCAAGTGGGCCACATGCTTGGTGCCCACACTATCCCCTTCTATAGAATGCTCAACCCGGAGTCAAAGATATTCAAGTGCAAAGACGAGCTACATGAAGGTGCCCCACTCAGCTTGTTAACATATATTCTCCATTATCAATATCGTACAAGACTAGCATTGTATGTAGTCGATGAGTCTGTCTTGGTGAGAAATTCAGTGTCACACGCACACACACTCACGCAGAGTTCTCTTATGCTGGAGTGGACCTGGACAAACCACTGGTGGGGCACTTGTGGTAGTGCAGTGACTGCCTGCATCCTGGCATTTTGCAAGCCCCACATGCTTGGGAAGGACATGTCCCGTGTACGATGTAAGTTTTTATCCTGTTACACTATAAAGCCACAGGAGTGACTTCTGGTCCTCCCTAACCTTTTATTCCAGCCCTCCCTCCCTCCCCCCCCCCAGGGATCGTGGTCTGAGTGGGTAGAAGCTGCTCCTAAGAACACCATGCCTGCTTGGAGTGAAAGGAGAAGAGACCAACAAAACCAACAACTAGATCATTTCAAACTCATTTGAAACATACCAAACATCATAAAATGCTAAAAAGGGTATTGCAAACATGCACTATCATAAAAGGTTATTAAAAAATCATGTAAAGAGTCACTCATTAAAACTCAGTCTTTACTTCCGTTCTGGGAACATTGACCAATCAAAATCACTCCAGTCATCCAGTACAGTTGAGCGGACCAGTGCCTCTGTGACCAAGTAGGGGTCACAGTTGCTAGACGGCCGTCTGTCCTCCAGATACCCCTTGCCATCTGTGAGGGGTGATGGTAAGACAAAAGACTAGGCTACAATGCAGTCAGACAAAAGAGGTCTTGTGTAGCATCTGATACTCAATAACTAACAACTGGAACTGTTGTGACTAGCCATCCTGACAATAATGGTCAATAGCACCTCACCCCTCACCCTCCTCCCTCTTCATCACCTTTCTCACACTGGCGTGGGATCCTGATGCTGGCCCCCCGGTGAGCCACACCCTGCTTGAAGGTGTCGATATGTGCCGTCTCATGTAGACCTGTGAGACGCCCGCCGGTTGTCCTGACCCTGCAGAGAAAGAAGGTACCTTACAGTCTATTTCCTCCCTCCCTCCTGCCCCCTCCCCCCCTCCCTCCTTCCCCCTCCCTCCCTCCTAAACTCCAACCTGGTTTGGATCATACAAGCGAATGTGCTGCTGATGTGTCTTAGACAGCCGCTCGATGGCGACCCTGATGGCCTCAATCCCACCCTCGTTCCTCATCTCCTCCGTGCTAAAGTTGCAGTGAGCTCCAGCTCCATTCCAGTCTCCCGACATTGGCTTTGGATCCAGACTCACAAGAACTCCGAAATCCTCAGCAACACGGTGGAGAATGTACCTAAGGAAGGAGAGGGGAGAGGGGAGAGAGGAGAGGGGAGAGGGGGGAGAGAGAAATAATTAAGGTATTTGTCCAGTGCATTCCGTTGTGTCTCATCACGAGAGAGGACTAAGAGTTCTCCTGTCACCCACCGTGACACCCAGAGCTGGTCACTGACGGCAATTCCCTCGGATGGTCCAACCTGGTACTCCCACTGGCCAGCCATCACCTCAGCATTGGTCCCAGATACCTCGATACCCGCATACAGACAGGCCTTGTAATGTGCCTCTGAGATCTGGGAGGGAGGAGGGGAGGGAGGAGGTGAGGGAGGAGGTGAGGGAGGAGGGGAGGGAGGAGGGGAGGGAGGAGGGGAGGGAGGAAGAGAGGCTCATTTAAACCGTTGGTGCAACACTGAAACGATCAATCATACCTGCCTGCCAAAAGCTCTGTCAGCCCCCACAGAACAGTAGTATGGTCCCTGTGGTGCTGGAAAGCCACCCTTGGGCCACCCAAATGGGTATCCATCAAGGTCTAAGAACGTGTATTCTTGCTCAATACCAAACCAAGGTTTCTGGCTCGCTATGCGCTGCATGATCTGTGTGTGTGTGTGGGAGGGGGGGGGGGGGAGGGGGGGGGGGGGGGCAGTAATACCTACCAGATTCACCTTCAATATACTACACAGTACATTGCCAAGCTCAGCCAATCAGATTACAGTACATTGTCAAGCTCAGCCAATCAGATTGCAGTAATATGATTGTGCTACAATAACAACACACAGTGGTAGTATCAAGACCTAATATAGTATACTACCAGACCCCATTAAAATCACTTGACCCAGCTCGACCAATCAGAATCAAGAAAAGTGGTCACATGACCCAGTTCGACCAATCAGATTCACCTGATTACAGGTATGTCTCCTGTTTGTGGGGTGAGGGTTGCCATGTTTGTCGTACGTCTCACACATCACAAGAACATTCTCCCGGCTGCCCCCTGGCACAAAAGGATCCCTGAATGTGTGTAAGGGTGAGTGTGACTATGCGTCGATAGTGCCACTGCAAGATACTCACTTATAAATGGCCACTGGAGCGATGTACACATCGCTGTCGTGCCCCTTTGCCTGTCCTGTGCTGGATCCATCAAAGTTCCAGACAGGGAGGTCCTTAGGTGACCCTGGATAGGAGGAGAGGGTGCGTGTCTTCCCTCGGAGCCCCTGTGGATGGTGATGTGCACAACTGCATGGTGAACTAGAACTACAGTACACAGAGCTATGGTAGACTACACATTCCACAAACTGCAAATTGCTGTCACACACACTGTCATCACCAGTTGATCAATTCTTCCCTTCCTCCCCCCTCTTCTCCCTCCCTCCCCTCCATCCCCCCTTCTTCTCCCTCCCCTCCATCCTCCCCCTCCCTCCCCTCCCTCCCCTCCCTCCCTCCCCCCCTCCCTCCCTCCCCCCCTCCCTCCCCCTCCCTCCCTCCCTCCCTCCCTCCCTCCCTCCCTCCCTCCCTCCCTCCCTCCCTCCCTCCCTCCCTCCCTCCCTCCCTCCCTCCCCCTCCCTCACCACGCCTGTCCCATCGATCCAGATGTAGGTCGCCAGCACGTTACTGCCCTGATCCAGTCTCATGTACCGCTCAGTGATGGTCGAGTCTAGTCTCCACGCCATGTCTCCTCCACAATGATGGCGCCTGCAGGGTGACGCAATCGTAACAGTTACTGGAGGAGAGAGACGCGCGCACTTCACTCCCAGGACAACTGATCGGGCCGCACGACGTAGCGCCATCGCTGATTGAAAGCTGCTGGCTTTACATGCGCGCCACGTGTGACCCCGCCTTGACCTTTCCTAGCCCCGCCCACTTAGAGTCAATGTACCTTAGTCTCGTGACCAGCCAGAAATTTAAGATGCCACAAAAGAGCTAGTGTTCTAAAAACAACTTGTACCTCACCACATACCTCATACACAGGCTCTTCTATATTGTATTGAGGATCACTATAAACTTCAAACTGTTGGCTATATTATGTATGGGTCACTGTTGCCTATCTTCTTCCGTTACAATAGCAGTGTACATGTATCATGGTAGAAGCATGCTCACAAACAGCATGGGGGAAAGTACGTCGGGAGAGCAGAGGACTCGAGACAGGAATTGCTCGGTAACACGGTGCACCACATGATACACAGTGTATTCATGATAATGTATACAATACATTTCCTGATAGAGTACAAACTGATATCAATACACCATCTAAAAGGTCTACTACATACATTGTACATACCATACATCTATGGCTATTGAGCCAGGGAGCTGATAATTCGAGCACACAGTTCAAAGAATTCCATGGTATAGTGTCTCTCTGTGCTACTGGGAGTGTTCAGTTCAGCCTCTGAGGGGCTGACACACTTGAAGTCCAGGAGGTAGTTCTTATGGTCAATCAGGTAAAGCTGAAGGTCCACTTTCACCTCCACACCCGACGTCGGCTGGGTGTACCTGCAGCAGAACAGACAGAGCTCAACCACTGCTGCAACTAACACTTTCCTGTACACTTACTACAAGCAATTAAACATACCTCCCCCCCTTCCTCCCCCTCCCCCCCCCTCTCCCCACCCTCTCCCCCCCACACACATACACACACCTGCATCGTATCAGGTAGTCTGTGATCAGCTTCCACTGAAAGTCGAGTGTCTTCAACTTGCGGAATATTTCAGCCATGATGTCCTGCGGTCTACTCTGGGAGCGGATACCCAGGTGCCACTTGGACCGGCGGAATGTCCGAGGCATGCGAGGCACCGTGGAACTACCGCTAGCTAGTGGTACTGACTTTCTGCGATCAGGAGAGAGTGTGAGGAGTGGAGGGAGGAGAGAGTGTGTGTGTGAGGAGTGGAGGAAGGAGGGGGAAGTTGATGGGATTGTGAGGGTGAAAGGGTTGTGTGTGTGAGGAGGCATGTGTACCTGGGTGTGGGAGTGTTCCTAGGGGGGGAGAGGGGGACCAGGTCAAGCTGGTTGACTCCAAGGAAGTCCTCTTTCATAGAGAACCCAGAGCGTGGAGGGCTGGTTGCCATGGTGATATCCTCCCCCAAAACAGCCTCGCTGGTAGCCTGTACACATAGTCACAACTCAATTCAATTATCTGCTGCTAGTAACTTGAAGGAACTGAGGCTGATGAGCGGCTCCAGCTGACCTAGTGGCTACCCATCAGAGCTGATGAGCGGCTCCAGCTGACCTAGTGGCTACCCATCAGAGCTGATGAGCGGCTCCAGCTGACCTAGTGGCTACCCATCAGAGCTGATGAGTGGCTCCAGCTGACCTAGTGGCTACCCATCAGAGCTGATGAGCGGCTCCAGCTGACCTAGTGGCTACCCATCAGAGCTGATGAGCGGCTCCAGCTGACCTAGTGGCTACCCATCAGAGCTGATGAGCGGCTCCAGCTGACCTAGTGGCTACCCATCAGAGCTGATGAGTGGCTCCAGCTGACCTACGTAGCTACCCATCAGAGCTGATGAGTGGCTCCAGCTGACCTAGCTACCCATCAGAGCTGACCTAGTGACTCCAGCTGACCTAGTGGCTACCCATCAGAGCTGATGAGCGGCTCCAGTTGACCTAGCTACCCACCTAGCGGCTCCAGCTGACCTAGCTACCCATCAGAGCTGATGAGCGGCTCCAGTTGACCTAGCTACCCACCTAGTGGCTCCAGCTGACCTAGCGGCTACAGCTGACCTAGCTACCCACCTAGCGGCTACAGCTGACCTAGTGGTATGATGAATACCTTTTGTAGCACTCTGTTGTCCCAAACCAGTTGGTAGGCAATGGCCAACTGGTCGTGAGGATCATCACCTCGTACTGCAGCTAGGACCTGAGGGAGGGAGGAGGGAGTGAAGGAGGAAGAGGGAAGGTGGGAGGGAGTGAAGGGAGGGAGGAGGGAGGAGGGAGGAGGGAGGAGGGAGGAGGGAGGGAGGAGGGAGGAGGGAGGAGGGAGGAGGGAGGAGGGAGGGAGTGACACACCCACCTCTGCAGCAGAGACGCTGAGCTTCTGGCAGACCTCAGCCAGCACGGTGGAGTCAATCTGCGTAGCATCTCTCTCCCCGGGGAGGGGGAAGAGGTAGGTGGGAAGGTCCTCCGTAAACCATCTGTGCTCCTTGATCCCCTGGATTGTGATACGCTTCACTGGGTTCACCTAGTGTGAGGGTGTAGGATGTGAGGGGGTAAGGGGCTGCTACAGTGCTATGTTGCCTACCAGCTATCAATCAGAGTATATCAACCACTCCATCAATGTATCAATCTATCAAACAGTCTCCCCCACCTGGAGCATCTGTGTGAGCAGGTCTACGACGGTGGAGCTGAGGTGGCTGGGAATGTAGAACTGTCCGCTCTTGATCTTCTTGAAGAGCATTGTGACATTGTGGTCATCAAATGGGAGTGTCCCACAGAGCAGGGCGTACAGGATGATCCCACACGACCAGACGTCCACCTCCGGACCTACACAAGAGGATCACGTGATTTCACTACTAGCCTGATACCCAGAGCTTCCTCCAGTGTTTTAGTAAGTGGATGAAAACTGGAGGTGTGGCAGGCCTGCACAAGAGAGTCCACCCCTCCACCTGCCTCATTCCCTAAGCTTTCCCTCCATCCAATTTGTTGATCACTTACCATAAGAACTGGATGGTGAGGGATCAAAGCCAATCACTCATGCATATCACGTATGAAAAAGATTGTAAGAATCTCAATTGGTCTTAAGCCACATACCGGAGCTGGCTAAACAACACTTACAAAACACATGCACCTCCCCCCCCCCCCCCCACTCCCCTCCCCTCCCCCTCCCCTCCCCTCCCAACACACACAGTTACCCACCAGCATACAGCTTTCCTGAGACCACTTCAGGTGCAGCGTAGTTTGGGCTGCCGCAGCTTGTGCGCAGAAACTCTCCGTCCTTCATGAGGTTGCTGAGACCAAAATCTGCAATCTTGACATGGTTTTGTGAGTCTAGCAGCAGGTTCTCTGGCTTCAGATCTCGATGAACCACCTTGTGACTGGGGGAGGAGGGAGGGAGGAGGGAGGGGGAGGAGGTAGGAGGGAGGGAGGAGGGAGGGAGGAGGGAGGGAGGAGGGAGGGAGGAGGGAGGGAGGAGGGAGGGGGAGGAGAGAAGGGAGGGAGGAGGGAGGGGGAGGAGAGAAGGGAGGGAGGAGGGAGGGGGAGGAGAGAAGGGAGGGAGGAGGGAGGGGGTAGGGAATATAAAGAGGGAGAGTAACCATAATACTGTCTCAGTGTGTGTGTGTGTTACTGACCGATGGCAGTAGTCTACTCCTGAGATGATTTGTTGAAAGAATCGTCTGGCCTCCGGATCTGAACTCTTGCCACGCTTCACTACAGTAGAGGAGGGAGGAGGGAGGGAAGGGAGGAGGGAGGAAGGAGGAAGGGAAGGGAGGAAGGGAAGGGAGGAGGGAGGGAAGGAGAGGAAGGAGGAGAGGAAGACACAGTGAGGAAGTCATCAGAGCAACCCTCTCACTCCTCACACCTTCCACCCCTCCCTCCTCACCAATATAGTCAAACAGCTCCCCTCCGGAGACGTACTCCATGATCATAAAGATGTCAGTGGGTGTGGAGATGACCTCGTACAGTTTGATGATGTGCGGGTGACGAAATAACTTGAGGATCTGGATCTCCCTGCGGATCTTCTCCGCCACATCAAGACTATGTAAGTGTGTGTGTGTAACTCTCTAGTATTTTCTTCATTGTTCATTGAGTAAGGCAGCTCAACATGGTTGGTTCATATATTTTACCATATATGGAGAAGTCAAGGAATGCAGAGGATGGCAGCTCCACACATCTTTTACCTCTTGATCTTCTGTCTGTTGAGGATCTTGACGGCCACTTTGTGTCCCGTCAGCTCGTGCTGTGCACTCTTCACCTTGCCAAAACTACCATGGCCCAGTGTCTCTCCAAGAATGTACCTGGGGATAGGAGGAGGGGAGGAAGGGAGGAAGGGAGGAAGGGAGGAAGGGAGGAAGGGAGGAAGGGAGGGAGGGAGGGAGGGCGAAGGAGAAGGGAAGGGAGGAGAGGTGGGCATTGACATATGTATACATTTTGCAGGTAAGAATTTCTAAGTATGTTGATCTTTGATGCTTTCATGGATAATAAGCTGATTAGCGATTCTCTAAAGCAATCTATGACTCTGTCCCCACACCGTCACTCCCCTCGCCTCCTCACCTTCCTATCTTGAGTTGCTTTGGTCCAGATTTGGTCGGAGTAGGCTCTTTCGACCGCCCAGATCCGGGCACCTGCAGCGGAGTAGACATGTTTACGAGTTAGTCCGTACGCTTGGGGTTAAAGGTGAACTGGATGAGGTGGGGTCAAAAGGTTAATTGCTTGACGACGGCCTAGCAACAGTTCAAATCGGAGATCGAGAAGGCCTAAATTACGTATGGTAATCTGCAAGTGAGTTTTGTGCTAAATGTAGTATCATAGAGACTGTACTGTGATTTATAGTGGATATGAGCTCACCAACCAGAAGTGAGACTCCATACTTGAACAATATTTGACAGTGTTTGGTACGAGGAGACTATGTATGAGTGATGCTTCTTTATGTGTGTTTACAGACACAATGGCTCTCTCTCGCACTCCACTGGCTCCTGACCCTGGCTATGAGCACACCTGTAATTTCTACCCCAGAGGAGCCCCCTCACACCCCATCCCACGAGGGAGGGTGAGGCCAGAGGCAGTGGACATTGCCAGGCTGCACACAAAGGGGTCAATCGAGCTGCTGCTTCAGCTGCAGGGAGAACCCTCCCACAGGAGGTTCAAACGTATGTAGGACTCTCACATCAGCTCTTAGCTCCAGGTCCCCAGGTCCCTTCATCACTCACTCACACCCTCCCACTTCTGTCTTTATCCCCTCCCTCAATCCTCAGGTCCAGAGACCAAGAACCACTTTCGAGAGAACCATCACAGGATTCATCAGATCCAGAGCAGGAGGAGGCAACGAGAAGAGGAGGAGGAGGAGGTGAAACCAGTCTACGTCAAGTCAGACAAGTACGACCATGTTCAGCCGAAGGTGACAGTGCACATGCAGGTATAGCACATGTGGCTGGTTTGTTACATACAGTGACTCACTATGTCACTTTATTTTTTCCAGCACTCTAGGTCCCTCACAGCTCCACCACCCTCCCACCTCTCCTCTCCTCCCAAGTCCACACATGCACCCTCTGCACCAGTATCCCAATTAGAGCCCACCAGGGTCCCAGTGAACGGCACCCCAGTGACCAGACCTCACACCACACAGAGCAAGAAAACTAAGGTACTAGCACATGCTGTACATGTGATCAGAGACTAGGAATGAATGTAGCATAAATTATGATGCAACAGGTACTGATGCCAGTCGCCTTCTCTCCTCCAGAACTTTCTGGCTGCCAATGTTGCAGGTGCAGCTAAACACCAGGTGGGATAACATTGACATACTGTATATATACTGTACTGCTAGCTTCTCCTCATTTATTTCACACATACTCATCAGGTTAGGCAGCCTCCATCCAAGGAACAGTTGGTCTCCCTCCATTCTCGGAGGAAGAAGGAGATGGATGAGTACCAGCGAGGAAAGGTCCCTCACTAGTGAGTGACACTACACACGCACAATCTCCAGAACTGACAATCTTACATGTACCCTCATCATTCCTTCCCAGTCTGAGGCAGCGTCAGGCAGAGTGGCACCGGGAGGAGGAGGAGAGGCTGGCTGCCCTCCCAGACCCCTCTGTACCCCCGGGACACACCGTCATGAGCAGGGAGGAGAAGAAGAAGACTCTGGATGTGCTCACAGAACGTACGTACAGAGACATACTGGCTAGAGATGATTCTACTGTTAGTCCAGCATTTGACCTGGTGATACTGGCTAGAGATGGTATCGTCTTGCAGTAGCCTCGTTCCCAGGCCACTCCTAGATTTTATCTTGCAGCTGTGGAGAAAACTCGCTGCGAGATAAAATCTGAGAGTGGCCTGGGAACAAGGTTACTCTTGCAGTTCTTAATTATTATTATTCAAACATTATTGTGCTACCTAACAGTATTGTGTATACTGACACACTGAAACCCCACAACATCGATCCTAACCCTGTATATAATTCCTCCCTCCTCCCACAGACCAGGGTGTCCTCACACAGGAGCTCCTCTCCCTGCCCCTGCACAGTGACACTCTGAGAGTGAGGGAGAAGAGGAGTGAGCTGGAGGCAAGACTGGCAGAGATTGAAGATGCCATCAAAATATTCTCCAGACCAAAAGTATTTGTCAAACTCGATGAATAGCTGGTTTAATTTAGTAATAATTTTGTCAACAAACTCTCTCATTTCTAATTTACTATTAATGTCCTGGACAATCCCACGATTTCTTGATCTCTAGTTTCCTCAAGCTGTGGGGTGTCAAGTTTTCACTTCTCTTGAGTATCTCTGCTTCAAGGGAAAGTTTGAGTAGTGTAAACTTAACCTGGAGTGTCTGCAGAGATGTATTAAGGAGCAGTCCTCTTGCTATCTCTCTGAGGCAAGGGTCAGGAATGTTATACCTAAGAGTCAGTTCAGTCAGTGACTTGTTACATGACAGCATCTCAGCCAGTGCTACTGACCCCTCCATCCCCATACAATTGCCACTGATGTCCAGCTTCATCAGAGATGTGTTATGGAACAGTGCTCTTGCTATCTCTCTGAGGGCAGGATCAGGGATATCAAATGAACTTAGATCTAGCTCAGTCAGTGACTCATTGCATGACAACATCTCAGATACTGCTAGAGATACTGACTCCTCCATCCTCTTGTTTAGCATAAATTTTTGGGAATGTGCAGTGACCTTCACACCGATGTGGTTTAATGTTCTTAAGATTTCCACGCAGTTCTCAGGATTCATGTTCCCTGCATTGTATGGTAGTGTTATAGTTGCAGTTCCTTCAAACACCACTACTCTCCCAACCTCCAAGATATCGATACACATGGTCAGAGTAGGAAAATTGGTCACCTGCTGGAGGAGAGACACGGCACACCTGCCACTTAGTGAGTATGATTTCATGTCAAGGTTCACAAGTGATGTGTTTTTGGTCAGTCCAGTGGTAATATGTTTGGCCATTGAATCTGTGACCTGTAACTTCAAAACTTCGAGTGTTCTGTTCTCTTTTAAGATCTTCTCAATTGCATAACCAACTGCCTCACTGTCACCCTCCCTTAGATGACTGTTCCATACATATGATAGGTCAAGCTCCCTTAGGCTGTTGTACTCTAGTGATCTGAATATGCTCACTGCACCAGCACAGCTGATTATATGTTTCAAGGCCAAAGATTCAACTATCAAATTTTTAGCCAACCCATCAGCTAAGTGTGTGGCGAATTCATTCGTGAGATTCAGGACATCCAACGTTGAGATTTTCACACCACTGTGGTTTAGAGCTCTTAAGAATTCCATACTCTTCTCCGGACTCATGCCCACTGCATCACATGATAGTATTACAATTACAGTGTCCATTTCCACCCTTCCAACCCCCAGGACAGTCACCTCACCTATAATTCTCAGAGTGGGATGAGTTGTCATCTGCTTGAGAAGGGAAACAACACACCTGTCATTTAGTGTGCATGGTTGCATGTAAAGTTTCCTAAATGATGTAGTGACTTCACAACTTGGTAGCTTCAGTATTTTGAGTGTTCTGTTCACAGTCAGCATCCTCTCAATTGCACAACCCATTGCCTCACTGTCACCCTCTGCTAGTTGACTGTTCCTTGATAGGTCAAGTTCCTCCAGGCTGGTGTTGTGCTCTAGTGATCTGTATATGCTCACTGCACCAGCACAGCTGATTCTATGTTCCAAGGCCAAAGATTCAACTATCAAATTTTTAGCCAACCCATCAGCTAAGTGTGTGGCAAATTCATTCGTGAGATTCAGGACATCCAACCTTGAGATTTTCACACCACTGTGGTTTAGAGCTCTTAAGAATTCCATACTTTTCTCCGGACTCATGCCCACTGCATCACATGATAGTGTTACAATTACAGTGTCCATCTCCACCCTTCCAACCCCCAGGATAGTCACCTCACCTATAATTCTCAGAGTGGGACGAGTTGTCATCTGCTTGAGAAGGGACACAACACACCTGTCACTTAGTGTGCATGATTGCATGTAAAGTTTCACCCCATTGGTGTTTTGCTCTAGAAAGCTGATAATGTTGGCTGCACTCTCAATGTGCACATTACCAATTCGTAGCCGAAATGTATCTAATGAAAGGAAAAATCCCGCATTATATGCAACTTTTTCTGAAATATCCAGCATGGTCAAGTATCTCAAATTCAGTAGACAGCAGAGTTCAACCTGGTCAGGAGACACTCCTTCAGGACACTGCAGGCCATGGATTGTTAACCTCCTCGTGTGTTCAAACAATGGTAGTTTAGGAAGCAATGAAAGTTTTGTCAACACCTTCGGATTATTGCTCAAATCTACTTCTTCAATCTGAGTGGTCCCATGGTGCTTTAAGTTTACTCGGTGCATTATCTCAAGAGATTGGCTTGTAAGACCACAATTATCAAGGTTCAGCAACCTTAGTGAGCAGTCACACCATGCCAGGAAGTGAGCTAACACCAGGCAGTCAAATGGTGATATGAAGTACCATTTAGCAGATAGTTGTGCTCCTTCTAATGTTCTTGCTAGGTTGCGATATAGGTGGAGATTCTGAGATTGATATATCAGGTGGGCAAGAAAGAAGAAGTAGTTGACCATCTTCGTACTCTGTACTTCTCCGAAATTTGGATCTAATAAATTCAATTTGTGGGAGAAGAGATCTTCTGCAGAGGGGAAGTTCAATTGTGACATTCCTGCTAGAAACAGCAGCACTGTCCTGTATCGCTCTTCTCTCAAGTGGTCTTGGAAGAATTTAAACATTCCATCAGCTGAGAGCTGGAATGCAGCCCACCTGGCTGCCAGAAACTCCTGAATGGTCAGGTGCAGGAACTGGTAGCTCAGCTCCTCACCAGTACTAGTGAACAGGCTAAAAGCAGTCATCAAACCAAGTAAGTGAATGTCTGTATCAAAATATATACTGCAATCTGGAAACAGTGCTGTTTCTAAATCGTTAATGTTAAACACCATCTTATCAGCAACCAGACCATCATATGCAAACTTACTCAGTGCACTAAGTTGCTTCTGAAGTGGTCCAGGTAGCGTTGCAAGGGTGTGCAGTCTCTTGATTTTTGGGTCATTCTTACTTATGATCTTGGCATGTCTTTTCACAGCATTTAAAATGAATATCTCATAAAGTTTAGTCAGTGTATGGGGCAGAGTGCACTGTTCCATCTTGTACACATAAAGCACAATAGCACAGTTGAGAGGGATGTAGCAGAGTGAGGCTATGTCCTGTTGTTCTTTGAGTGCTTGCACCAACTCAGTTGCCTTGGCTTTGTCTGGTATATTCTCCATTATGCAATCTTCCATCTGCTTTTCAGTGAATCCCAGTACCTCAACATGGCGATTGACACTCTGCAATTGTTGCAGGTAGTCAGAGGCGTATGGACGTGAAGTCACCAGCACAGAACATTTGGGAAACATGTCCCCTCGAACTATGTCCAGAAAGAAAGAGTTCTGCGTTCTGTCTTCATAGCTTAGTTCATCGTAGCCATCCATAATCAGCAGTACGTGTTCACCAGAGGTTCTCCGAACGTGCTGTACAATCTGGTGTTTAAGATCTGGATCATCAGCCTCAATGAGGCCTTCAATAGATGTGGCCTCCCTGATTCTAGCCTGTCGCAGTGGCAATAAAATCACCAGATGGTACTGCTGGAGCAGTTTCCTATTAGCCCAGTCCTTGCAGAACTTTCTGCTCAGTGTTGACTTGCCCACACCAGGTGCCCCATCCATGAGGATTTTTAGCTGTTGTCTACCATCTTCAGGTGGCAAGAATATCTCAGGTGGTTGGATTGACTTCTTTCTCTTGACAATGTTATCAATGTTACCATGAATATACTCTCTCTCCATTGTGGCGACTAGCTCTGCACCAGGCAGTTCTCTATCCCGCTCTATCATTGCTAGTTGGGTGTACTGCCTCCCAAGGGAGGGAGGCCAGTCACCCTCTGGTAGGGTGGAAATGCTGTTGTACCTTTCCTTGAGGTATTGTGCATACCTTGAAACATACTTGGGAAGGTCTGGGAGTAGTGTGGGCAGTGGCAACAAGGGGTCCATTGTTGCTACTGGACTGTCTCCTAGGACTGTCAGCGGAATCCCTGCAATAACAACATGTGAATATGCAATGATAACTGCTCCTACCAATCCCTATTGCTTACATCCAAATCTACCACAGTTAACTCCCCCAATCCCAACAATGTGTGCATGTATGGTTCATGGTATATACCTCTTGCAGTGCACATTGCTTCAGCAATATTCCTTTTTCCAGCACCAACCAAGGCTCTGGCTAACTTTCCACATGTTGCATTAGTGTCCACTCTTAGCCAGGTTTCAAACATCTTCACTTTACACATGTGGTTATCTTGAGGGTAGTTTCTCTTGATCACATCCAGCTCATTCCTGCTGACCCCCAGTTGTAGACCAAAGAGGTACCAGTCAGGCACGGGAAGGAAGCTCAGGTCACGAATGGTGGGGGGCACACCTTGTGGAGGGAGAGGGTCGTGGAGGGTGGGTACCACACCTTGTGGAGGGAGAGGGTCGTGGAGGGTGGGGACCACACCTTGTGGAGGGAGAGGGTAACGGAGGGTGGAGACCACACCTTGTGGAGGGAGAGGGTTGCAGAGAGTGGGGAGCACACCTTGTGGAGGAAAGAAGATCAACTAAAGTACTACTACAATGACATTATTCATGCCTCAGATCATATGGTAGCTTCACTAGTAACAAAGATCTGAAGGTGGAAAATTGAAGCCTGGGAACCAAGCTAAAGTAAATGTGCATCAGATATCTCTATCTCTCACCACTAAACTCAATGCCTCCACTTTTGTCGAGGCAATAGTGGATGCAATCCATAGCTGCTTTGGCAGCGGTCCACTGCCATTGATCTCCTTTTGAAAGGTCACCATAGTCAGCAACACCCTTTACGACGATGACTTCGATATCTTTGTTGTGTAGACCTTTTAGTGTCCTCTTCAGCTCAAGAAGAACCCACCCCTCCATTTCACCTCCGATGGCATTTGGAGTGTGTTTCATTAGCAACTGATGTTCGACTATCATCTGCACAAGTGAAACACTGCAGAACTGTCCAATCTCTCGCCGGATTTTCAAAGACTCTCTGTACATTAGGCTCAATCTGCTCACGTGGACCACAGTTTGTGATTTCATCTCCTGCCTTCTGGTATCGGACAAAGTTTTCAATCTGATCTGAAATTAGGACATCTGCAAACTTGCGTTTTCTGTTGTTGGCATATGCTACACCAGCTCCAATGATCAGCCGGCAATTTGGAAATGATTCAGTGAGGGCTTTCATTAGCTCATCACGACATTCATTTCCCTGTCCAGTCCTCACAACAGCAGCTCTGTAATCCGCAAACCACCCAATTACTGAGCCAATCTGTGGGTAGATGATGGAGTGATCTCGAATTTCACTATGATCATTTCTAGTTGGTGGTTCCAGCCTCTCAAGTGCTGCCCAGTATTCATTCACATTGCAAGTGTGAAGAATAAGCCTCACTTGTCTTGCAAACACCTACACTGCTTTCATCGTACTCTCGTCAGTTTGCCGAATGTGCAACGTGACAGGGTCCATTTGCTCCCTTTGGTGTTTGGTCAAAACAAACTTTGGCTCTGAGTGAACTTCTGCAAGAGTAAGAAGTATGACCTATGTGATTGTTATGCCCAACAATATACCATTGACCAATCACATCAAAGATTTGAAAGTGAACTTTACAAAATTGAAATGCGACACCTGTCACGGGAATTTTGGTCCTGGAAATTTTGGTCCAGGACCAAAATTCCCGCTGGAAAATATGGTCCGCCCCTTGAAAAATCGGTCCAGGTTGAAGACGCTCATTTTAGGCCTTTTTCTCAAACAAGAGAATATAAAGCGACGTCAAATCAACGAAGGTAAGCCTAGGTAACTCTCAACGCACCTGGAGAATTCTCAAAACTAAGCTGCTGTAATGGCAAGCCGCGTCAGCCACGCTATCGTTCTAATTAAAGCACACCACCCGCTATTTGCATGAATTCAGCAGCTCCAGCAGCTTATTTTGCTTACCAAACTATTTCTTCAGGCTTTCTGATACTATAGCTACTGACACTTTGACACAAACTTGTATCACTGAAGTAGCGCTCGGACCATTATTCCACGCGCGGACCAATATTTTCTGAAAATAACAGTCCGGTGGACCAAATTTTCCGGGAATTTTGGTCCCCCGGACCAAAATTTTCGCCGGACCAAAATTTCCGTGACAGTCCCATACTGCATTCCAGCGGCGTCATTACCATAGAAGGTTATGTATTATCTATGGCCTTACAGGGTTTGATCGCTTGCAGTATGCAAAAACTAGACGGTGGGAAGGCCTGTGAACGAGGCTAGCATTCCAGTAATACCAGTTACACTTTCTCATGTCTTTTTACCATCACGTAACTCCTTTCAAAGTGATTACAAATAGCAAGGGCGTACCCTCATTTTCGCTTTCACTGGAGTGGTGCTGGGCTGGATATTCCGCCATCACTTGTTTGGAGCTGTCTTGACAGCTTGTACTCTCCCAGCAAACCGATCAAATCAGGTTTATAGAGCTCACTCTCCAAAGAGATTGTTTCCGCGTTTGCAACTGACTGTCTGACATATATGGGTGAGATCGTGGGCGTGGTTGTCCAGCATAAGACAGGTTAATAACTGCTAATACAGCAAATTACTGTTTATTGATGACGTAATCACATCCTTTAATTAACGGAACAACAGCCCAAGAACAACAAGTCACTGGTACCAGTAGGTAATAGCTATTATCTGTGCAGGTACACGGCTATACACTGTCTTAAGGTGAGTGTAGTGTCTCTACTGGTAGGACAGCTCTCTCCAGGTTTCGTGCCCACCCAGGTTTCAGAATGACAGTCTGATATTTAGGGTCAGAGTGTCACACACGGGATAGACCACCTGTGTTGTATTTCTAGATCTGTCTACCCATGTTAAATTCCTCAGAGTATTGATTCAAAAGTAGCCGTATCCACCACACGAGATGGCGGGTGTGTTTGAGAGCTATGAACAGCAGTTCTCCACTATTACTGCGGACATCACTGCACGCATCGGGAAGATACCCAACCTCACTGGAAGTGAGTGCATGTGTGTACGTGTGTGTGTACGTGTGTATGTGTGTACGTGTGTATGAAGATACCCAACCTCACTGGAAGTGAGTGCATGTGTGTACTACATGTATGCGTGTGCATAGCTATTACCAGTACACTTCAGCACATTTCCCCTTTCCCATCTTTCCCGTTCTCATCCTTCCCACCAACACCCCTCTCTCAATCCCCTTCCCTCCCTCCCTCCCTCCCTCCCTCCTCACAGCTGAAAAGAAGACGGCAGTCGGTGTGGTGCAGGGTAACATAGACGAGGCTGGAGAACTGGTGAGCACTGACATAGCATGTACAGCAGAATTCTTACCTCCTCCCCCCCTCACCCTCCTCCCTTCTCACCCCTCACAGCTGGAGCAGATGGACGTGGAGATCCATGACATGCCGGTGTCAGTCCGGCCACAACTGAAACAACGACTGGAGAACTACAGAACTGAGCTGAAGAGAATAGGGAGAGAATTTGTAAGCTACCTCCCTCCACATGACCCTTTGTGGGATGGCAGTCAGTCCATATTTTCTCTCCACCTCTCCCTCTCCCTCCCCCCCCTCCTTCCCACATGACCCTTTGTGAGATGGCAGTGAGTCTATATTTTCTCTTCACTATAGAAACAGTCCCAGGTGGCTCTGGGAGGGGCGAGCATGAGAAGTGAACTGTTTGGTCCAGAAGAACTACACACTTCCGAGGACCAGGTGAGTGGTGAGGGAGAGGGAAGATGGGATAGGGTAAGAGGGTAATGGAGGGAAGTGGCAAGGGAGGGGAGCGAGAGGAAAAAGGGTGGAGTAACTGAGGAATACCTCCTCACACTCACAGAGAGCCCATCTCCTTGAGAGGACTGACCAACTGCAGAAGAGTTCAGACCGTCTCGAGGAAGGTATCCGTATTGCAAGGGAGACAGAGGAGATTGGTATGGACGTCATGGACACACTGCAGAGAGACCGGGAGACCATCCAGAGAATGAGAGGAAGGGTGAGGAGAGGGGAGGAGGGGTGAGGAGGGGGAGGAGAGGGGGAGGAGGGGGGAGGAGGGAGAGGAGAGGGGAGGGAGGGTGAGGTTCCTATCAGGCAGTGTAGGAGGTTTGGCAGGAGTACTAGTTGAGTGTTACAGCTGGCAGGGGATGCCTCAGTGCACAAGGTTGGTGCGCATGAGTAAGGTCTTGTCTTTGTATACATCCACGAGTACACTTGTGTGGCGTTTGTGCCCTAGTTGCTTGACCACTCCTATCCCTCCCTCCCTCCCTCCCACATACGCAGTTGAGGGAAACTGATGCTGATGTAAGCAAAGGTTCAAGAATTGTCAGAAGAATTTCCCGAAGGTAAAGGTCGATAAACTGATGTCTTAAACATAGTCTTGCGAGCCAGACCCACTTCCACAAAACGAGGGAAGGATCTAGTGAACTGCGTAGACAAGCAATGTCCCGCCGCTCTGTATAGTGCAGGCCAATCACGTTGCAGTATTTTGTCACACGACACATTACATCATTGTTTGAGTTGCAATAGTAGTCTTGAAAACTAGGACATCTTTTCTGCTACTGTAGTAGCTGTAAAAGCACTTTGTCTATACTCCTCGGAGAGCGTGCTCCGCAACAGGTAATTCAAGAGTGCATTATTTGAAATCTGGTTATGTCATCCAGCTAATTGCATTCCACTGGGACATGACCTGTATATACCAGACCCTTCCCTATTTTGTGGAAGTGGGTCTGGCTCGTGAGACTATCCTAAGCATTGGAACTGGAACATTGTTTTTGGTGTCATAATGGACTTTCTGAGAGTAGTAGTTTACTCAACTTCTGTCACTTGTGCTGTTTCCACTCTCTATGTATCCTTACTGTGGGAGGTGTGTTCTATGTATCCTTACTGTGGGAGGTGTGTTCTATGTATCCTTACTGTGGGAGGTGTGTTCTATGTATCCTTACTGTGGGAGGTCTGTTATGCTATTCTCAGGATTGTGCAGCACAAGATCTTCTTTATTGTTGGAGCCGTGGTTATTCTTGCTGTCATTGGTCTCCTCATCTTTGGAATTGTCATGATCAAGAGGGGCAACAGTGGAGGAAGTGGACAAGGCCCTTGAGTGGAGGTTCCCCCAGAGTAATATATTACTGACACTACAGACAATGCAGGAACACACATCTGCAGCAGTTTGTGGTCTTTCTTGTTTGTAATATCAATGTGTCAGTGCAAGTAACATTGTGTCAGTGCATGTGTGTACATAAGAGGTTTCGGCACCCTTGGTTCAAGTCCAGATTTGCATATTTCTAGATGTTGTCATGTCCAAGTTTGGTTTGAAATAACAACAAATCTTGGAGTGTAATATGGGGAATGGTGTATATTGAATGCAGCATACTTGCTAAGTGGAGTCCTGATTGGCAGGCTTCCCAGCCAAAGGGTGAGAGGTTGGGCAAGTAATTGACATTCCTTTGAAATTATGCCGCCATGATAATTGACCACAGAGAATCAAAGGCGCCAATAGTACCGCAAACCCTCATCAAAGACCTCACTCACATCCGCCAACGCTGTGTGACGTCACGCACCACCAATGAATACGATTAACGTTATCAAAATTCAAAAGGCGTTATTGTCTTTTATGAAGGTGCCGCCACAGATAGATCCAAAGATCGTGTTTGAGTGCTGTTTCACGAATCGATCGTTGTTCTTTGCGCCTTCGTTACCTGGCCAGCTCGCCCTTTGCATCAGTCGCTTTGGACAATTACGCGCCCTGTTTCAGTCTCGCTTGCAAGAGGTAGACGGCTCATCAATACCGCCATCCGGAGATCAAAGACTGGAAAAATTAGCCGACCCCTTTGAGTCGGGCAGTTAGTATGGCAGCCAATGCGGGAGGACAGGACCCTGAAAGCGAATACGGTCAGGATCAGGTCAAGGTGTTTAGCCATGAGGGAGACGGCGAGAACACGGAACACCTCAACTCCATGGACCTGCACGACGTCAAGACAGAGCTTGAAAAGGACGCGGAGAAGGCGGAGGTGAGCGTGTTTAGATCGCATGTGTGGTAAACAATGGCCGCTTGAAGAAGCATATTGTGAGCCAGTGAATGACATAATGGCGTAAGAGGCATGGCGTCCGACAAACCTCAGTTGCCTGCTGTGTGTTGTGGCGAAAAGTATGATAGTTGAACACTGCTACTGACAATTAGCACCTACGAAAATGGTCAAGTGTGTGTACTATACATCCATACTCAGAGTTGCATGTTGAATGCTCAGTGTCCAATTGACCATATCACAACCGTTTCATCAGTAACCTTCAGTTTGAGCTGACTCAAGTGTGATACTGTGTCTCATGTTATACAAGGGCACAGTTCTTCCAATGTTTATGAGGGTTCATGATCGCTCATTCCGGAGCATTGCTCCAGTCATTCCCAACTCCTAGGACAGACATGCTTTTACCCCCTACTCCTGGGTTCTACATTAGGTCACTGCAGGTCGCCTGTGACTGTGCAATTGTTTATCAACAGCAATTAGTTTAGTCAATCATTTCCCAATTTTTTTAAGAGCTATTATAATCCCCTCTGCTGTGAGGTGGTAGGGGAGCACAGAGCTGTGCAGTAGTGGTCCACACAACACGTCTTGTGGTGAGGATGTGGCCAGGTCGTGGTGTGTGCACCTGTGTAGAGTGTGGGAACTTAGCACTTAATATACACACCCACTGGTATCTTCCTGGAATATCTCCAGTGGTTTTCATGGTACAAGTTCCCTAGCCCTAGCACATCTACCTTAAGCTCCCTAGCCCAGTCCCTGTTGTTTTGCTTAGCCTGAGTGGATACTCCACAACAGTCCTTTCGTGTGTTCAATTGACTGTCACACTTATGAGCAGGTCAGACGGTCAGACTACCCTCTTTTGTCTCCAGACCGCACACAGTTGCCCTCGCAAGTTGCAAAGCAGACCGCTAGTTCAGACGCTGCTTGTCAGCTGCACCTGATCAAGTAAATTGATGTGTTTTAGACTCCCTTAGCAGTGGTATTAAGATCAAACTCAGTTCAAATTGGCCAGTCGGCTTCAGTTAAAATCGGCCAGTCAGATTTAGTTGATAACTAAAATTGGTCCAATCAGATTGTTTACTCAGGGTAGTCACTTTGCCAGCTGCAAGGACAGGTGTGAGCCTGTGTACTCTGTTGTGGCTGTGGCTTCACTTCCTGCCACTCAAACTGACCACAGCAGCAGGGTGTGCATCCCTTTGGGTGCTCTGTTTTATCCTTTGACCCTTTGGTAGTCACTAACCCTCCGAAGGTCATTCCCTCCTCTCCCTCCCTCCCTCCTCTCTCCCCTTCCTCTCCCTCCCTCCCTCCTCTCCCTCCCTCCCTCCTCTCTCCCCTTCCTCTCCCTCCCTCCTCTCCCTCCCTCCTCTCCCTCCTCTCTCCTTCCTCTCTCTCCTCTCTCCTTCCTCTCCCTCCTCTCTCCTTCCTCTCTCTCCTCTCTCTCCTCTCTCCTTCCTCTCTCTCCTCTCTCCCACTCTCCAGACATCCCAGGCTGCATCCACCACTACAGCAGCAGTAGCTGGGTTCTCTGTTGGCATGACAACGAGTTGTAAGTGTTTGTCAGTTGGTAGTTGACGCTGAACAGTTAACGGCAACGACAACTGCATGTCAAACTATTTTCAAATTTCTCGAACTTGTTCGTTGAGAGATGGAGCCAGCCTACTTGTCTCGAAAATCAAAAATTTCACCTCCATCCTTTGATACGGTTCTCCTTCCCCCTCCTCCCTCCTCTCTCCTCCCCTCCTCTCTCCCTTCTCCTCCTCTCTCTCCTCCCCTCCTCTCTCCCACTAGCTGTCACCAGTTCCACAGTACAGCCAGCCAACATCAAGTCCATCATGCCTCCTCAAATGGTGAGCTACCAGACCCACACCTGCTCGGAGCCACCTGGTAGTTCTGGTAGTCAGGTGGCTCCACTCTCTAGAGTACTCACTACACCATGGCAGACAGGCTGCCAACATCAAACATTTCACTGTGACCATATAAGGAAGTGGAACCTTTCAACTGACTCAGTGGCTTTGATGTGTTGACCACCTAATACTCCAGGAATGTAGCTCCTTTGAAGTTAACAGCATCAAAGAAGCTATGGCCACATTGGCCCACTCACTGGTTGATTACATTAGCTGAGCTAGTCTAGGAAATTAATTTTTAAGTGTAAATGTTACACATTATTGATAGGAATACTGACCTATCTGACCAACCAGTTTCTCTGGTGAATGCCACATTGCAAAAAGGCTGGAGTCAAAGTGGGGGAATTATCCTAAATGCCATTACTACCTGTGTAGATGTTTGTCTATCAGTAGTTGGTTATTTCTTGAGCAGGATAGCTCTGGGCCGCCTGGTTTCTCATAACAGTGTTGTCAGGTGACGTGCAGCCGGTGTATTTGGCATGAGACAACAGGAAAACATGGTTACACAAGAGGCGTGCTTGTGTTGGCATTGTGTCTCTCTGACACACTCTTGGCTACTCTCACGCTCACCTCGCCAAGGCTGACTTGTATGACAGCACCCTCCCAGACGAGCTAGCTCAATACCCTCACACCCTCCCTTTCTCACAAGACCCCAGTAGACGCTTCTTATTGCTGTGTCTCGCTCACCCCCTCACACTCTCCCTCCCTCCTGTCAGGTGTATGCGAATGGGGGTGCTGTACCCTTCATGATGCCTCCCTTTGCTGCGGGAACACCAATCTATGCCGGACTACGACCAGTTAAGATGGAGGGAGCAGAATGGTGAGTACACTCTATCATGTTGCTAGCTGTTGTGGCCCTGGGCCATTGCATTGTTCTGTGGCCCATCCCTCCTCTCACACTAATCCACTCCCTCAACTGCCAGACTGCTCATTGTCAAGTGGTTAGTATGTAGGGCCCACCCTCTGGTCTACAGTGCTTGAATGTTAGCTATTGTGCGCTGTGTACACACTGGCTGGGAACTTCAATGGAACCAGACTGTATTGTAGCCCTCTCTTGAGGGGCAGCCCCTGCCCTAGACCTTAATCTTCCTGCCCTTCCAACTGGCGCCTAGTAGTCTCTTCTTCATGTTTGCTGTGTCTGCCTCACCAGTTTGGCAAGCTGGTGCCTCCCTTACTACTGGTTTACAGTTCAGCTTGTTAGTTGCCAGGCAGACAAGAATGATAGCTTCCTTATATGGTAGTTCCACCTGTACTTTGACCCCCCCCTAGGAGCCTGATGGTTGACAAACTCTCCTGTCTCAGACAAAACTCTGGTCCTGTACATAACTGAGTTCCTTGCTAGTGTGCAGCATTGTGTGTATGTGTGTTGACGGACGTACATTCCAAAGATGCAGTGTTTGAAAGCTTTGCTGCCGTGTGTTGTCCCTGAACAACAGGCAGCCATGTTCATGTGGACCAGCAGAGAACTTAATTCGGTGATACTGTCTGCTTCAGTCAGTCAAAACTCTAACAATTGATGACCTCTGAAATGATTTTCAACAACAACTCCAAAAAAAAACTCACCTCTCTTCCCCTCCATAGGGCAAAGGTGTCCCAAGTTAGCATCCCTGCTGCGGCCTACGGCTACCCTGCAGGATTTGTGTCTGGCCTCTCCATGGAACAGACAGGGATTCGTCCAACCTACCCGTTTATGATACCCGGACAGTATGTGACACAGATGCCCTATCAGCAGGTAAGGCTTGACATACAGCATGCCTACTAGAGTATGTTATGTGTGGCAGACCACTAGAGTGTAGTGGAACTTGAATGGGTGGTACTTCTATGAGATATTTTGAACATTGTGGACGGACTGTTTGTTGATCCGTGTCATCACACACATGCACACTCTTGTGCTAATGAGAGCTGTGGGTCAACACACACACGGGGTAACTGTGTTAGATGATAGTCCAGTACGGAGCTGTTTGTCTTCCCTCCTGGTGTGTGGGTCGTGTAGCGTCTGGAGACATGCACACAATGGAGGTTTTCTTGGTGCCTGGCACGTGTGTAATGGTGGGGAATGCAGGGTGTCCGCCAAACGGTTTAGACTAGCACACGTACCAATCTTTGTATTCTTTCCTCTTCATCCTCTCTCTCCCCTCTCCCTCCCCTCTCCCTCCCCTCTCTCTCCCCTCTCTCTCCCCTCTCCCTCCCCTCTCTCCCCCCTCTCTCTCCCCTCTCTCTCCTCTCTCTCTCCCCTCCCTCTCCCCTCTCCCTCCAGCTCACAGCCCTCGGTAACCCCATTGCTCCCAATGCAGCCGTCCATCCTAACTCGGGTTTAATCACTCCTGTAAAGGCAGAGAAAAAACCACACATTAAGAAACCACTCAACGCTTTTATGCTTTTTATGAAAGAGAAGAGAGCAGATGTCATTAAGGAATGCACCCTGAAGGAGTCGGCGGCCATTAACCAGATTCTGGGAAAGATGGTGAGGGAGGGGAGAGAGGGTTATTGGTAGAACAGGAGGGAGAGAGAGAGAAAGTGTTTTTTAGGAGTGACAAGACATATGATTACGCCTGATTTTTCTTTCTCTCAGTGGCATGCATTAGACCGCACAGAACAGGCAAAGTACTATGAGATGGCTCGTGAGGAGAGAGCGCGTCACCTCCAGATGTACCCGGGCTGGAGCGCAAGGGATAATTACGCAGTGCACAAGAAGAGGAGAAAGAGAAAGGCCAAGCCAAAGGAGGAGGAAATAGAGGACGAGGAGGAGGAGCCACAAGGATGTGGTACGTACCGCATTGAGCAATACACAGGTCACACTATCCCTCCCCCTCACACTCTCCCTCCTTCACACACTCACACTCCCTCACACACTCACCACCCCTCACACACTCACCACCCCTCACAGACCCAAATGCAAAAAAGTGCCGTGCACGCTATGGCCTGGAGCAGTCTGACAAATGGTGTGGACCATGCAGGTACAGTGTGTTCCCAGCCTCGTTCCCAGTGTGCCCAGTCTTACAAGTACTGTGTCCCTATAGCCTCGTTCCCAGCCTCGTTCCCAGTGTGCCCAGTCTTACAAGTACTGTGTCCCTATAGCCTCGTTCCCAGTGTGCCCAGTCTTACAAGTACCGTGTCCCCATAGCCTCGTTCCCAGTGTGCCCAGTCTTACAAGTACCGTGTCCCTATAGCCTCATTCCCAGTGTGCCCAGTCTTACAAGTACCGTGTCCCTATAGCCTCATTTCCAGTGGTCCCTACTGGTCATATAAGTACTGTGTCGCTCTGTCATACATCACTCTCTCCCTGTTCTCTTGGCAGGCGGAAAAAGAAGTGTGTGCGAGTTAATGAGGATGAAGACGATCGGGCTGGCAGGGCAAATGATGATGTAATGACTCGTGTGATGTGTGTAGTGTGTGTTCCCGTTGGTGTAAAGTTGCTCTCCGTCCACCCTGCTTTCTGTTGCTTGTAACACAGCAGAGGTGGATAAAGGCTTGCATTGTTTGCATGTGTAAGTAACATTCCTCCCTCTGACAAACTGCCCTAAAGCCCTAATGCTCAAATCCGTCCACCAACGTTGCACTCTTTCTTGCCTCTCTGAGTCTATCAGTTGACGCCAGAAGATGACAGGGTTAGTGTAGACCACAACATATTTGCTCAAGCTTGCCCCAGCACTAAAGTAGAGCTGCCTAGTAGTGCTAAATGCTGTTTGATTACAATGTAGACCAGGCCTACCTGAGCCCACCAGGCCTGTCCACTTTGATGGCCGACTGTTCTGTTGTTTCACTGCAGAAGGAGGATACCACCAAGACACGTGCGCCGTCACAGTTGGACGAGAGCAGAGGGGAGAACCCTGTCGTCCTGCCCGTACCAGTCACACTTCCCACTGTTGCAACCTGAACACATGAACTGAAGGGTTTCTCTTATTTTTGATTTTCAATCTGCACTGCTCGTATGTATGCTACCCTCTTCTGTGGAGTCCTTGTACCCGTGTTCCTTGTTTCTTTGGTATCACGTTTCAGTCACTCACTCGACACCTGCCATGAAGGACAATAGGGACATCTGCAGTAAATTAACAGAATTTAGATTCTCAATAAAGTGAATGTAAGGAATCTTCGTTTCATCAATAGAACCTTTCACCTTGGAATTGAACTGT
Organism: Agelas oroides; assembly: GCA_949130485.1. Taxonomy (NCBI): domain Eukaryota; kingdom Metazoa; phylum Porifera; class Demospongiae; order Agelasida; family Agelasidae; genus Agelas; species Agelas oroides. The sequence continues at coordinate 6,963,244 of OX422204.1, read as the reverse complement.
GGTAGGAGTTGTTTAGGAACGAAGCTACTCTAATGGCCTATTATGTCCTCAATATGCTGTGAATAAGGATCTTTTATTTCCTCAACAAAAGATTGGAGTGACCTTTCACCTCCAATGAATGGCCTGGGTAGAGGCTAATCTTATGTAGAATTATTACAGGTATAGCAAAGTATATGAACCATTCGTCTTGACCTGGGATTCTCTATACCAATATCTTCATCTTTGAATATGTGGATCGACTATAGTGAACTCGAGTTCGGACCCTCCCTAACCAGCATACCAGTACCAAAAGGGGGTCCCCAGCTAACCAGATTCTGCCACAAGTGGTACATGCATCAGTAAAATATTTCAGCGAAATGAACAATAAAAATAATCGTGATTTGCACATTTAAGAAAGAGTGAGGACTAATACTAGCAGCAGCTGATTGTTCATTGCTCAGGTGAGAGGGCACAGGGGCGCCGGAACTCCTGTCCGCGTTCATGAATCCACTTGTTGCAAACTGGAGAGATAGACAGTAATTGTTCACAGTTGCTCTTAATAAAGCCCACCTCTTCCCCCTCACCCCATTTGGACCCCACTAGGACAGGGCAGCCAGCATGTCTTGTGAGATAGTCTCCCTCTCCATTCTTCTTCAAGTTCCACCAGAACGAGGCATCACCCTGAGGGGGAGGGGGGAGGGAGAGGGGGGAGGGAGAGGGGGGGGGGGGGGGGGGGGAAGGGGGAGGAGGGAGAGGGGGAGGAGGGAAGATGAATCCATGCCCTAAAAGTGACGGCTAAGGTAGGGACTCACGCGTGAGGGTGTTATTCTTGCTCCAAGCAGTGGAAACACGGTAGCTCCTCCCAGTTCAACGTCACTCATCTAAATCAAGAGTAACCAAGTGGTCTCACAAGATGTCCAGTGGCTCTTACTGTGTGGGACTCACATAGAAGAGAACGGTTGCAATTCTGTTTCCTGAGCCGAGGCTACTGAAGGCATCTTCACCTCGCTGAGGAGAGGAGGGAGAGGAGGGAGAGGAGAGGGGGTTTATGGCGGATCAATCATGAATGGTTAGCTGAAGAGATTACTTACTCTGGCAAAGTCATAGTGTGGTTCATAGTGTCCTCCGATGCCATAGTTCACCACCTGGAAGGGGAGGAGGAGGGGAGGGAGGGAGGGGAGGAGGAGGAGGAGGGGAGGGAGGGGAGGAGGAGGAGGAGGGGAGGGAGGGGAGGAGGAGGAGGAGGGGAGGGAGGGGAGGAAGGGGAGGGAGGGGAGGAAGGGGAGGGAGGGGAGGAAGGGGAGGGAGGGGAGGAAGGGGAGGGAGGGGAGGAAGAGGAGGAAGGGGAGGGAGGGGAGTAGCTCCGCAGGTC
>OX422204.1:6948977-6961693 GCA_949130485.1 Agelas oroides | reverse complement strand
TCTTAGATGCTGCAAAGGTACCAACATTACGTGATACACATTTTTACAAGCAATTGAAACTGAAAGACATGAAAATGTGGCTGAGGATCCGTTCCTTGAAAATGTGGCTGAGGATCCGTTCCTTGAAAATGTTTCATTGATGAGGTTTTTTGTTTGTTCCAGAAAGCTGTGGAGGGGACGGTACGCCACACCCTCTCTCGACTCTACGTGAACGCCAGCAGGAGGGTGCTGGACAAGGTTGCTAAGGAATTTGGCCTCAAAACACCACTGTATTTCTCCTATACCCACCTCGTCTGCAGGACTGCCAAGGAAGGTACTTGGACATGTTTGTATGAATAGGTGGGGGTGGTGTAGTGGCTTGTAGTGCAGTATGTTACACTGTACAATGTTCTCTTGTTGTGCCTGCCTGCACTACTGAACATAGAACACCAGTCCAGTATTGACTGTCGTATCAAGGTCTGCCAATATGACATCATCAGCGTAAATCAGTAGCGGCCCGAACTGCAGTCCCTGAAAGGCAAACAGCTTGGCCAGCAACACAATGACCCACCTTACGATTGGACAGACTTCATGCTCGGCAGACGTTACTTTATTTCTGCCTGATTTGAATTTCAGATGTTACACACTGTTTGTCATCCTGCTCTCCACCCTCACATTCTCCATCCTCACACTCTCCACCCTCACACTCACACATGCACAGCTCAACAGCGAGATCGCAAAGACCTCAGCCATCCGGTACACTCAGACAACTGTGTTCTGAATGAGATGACTGGCGAGTGTAACAAGGTCCCCCCGGCATACACTTGGAGGGACTATAGGTCTGTGCTGCGACATGAGTGGTGTCATGTGATGGTCATGTGATGTCATGTGAGATCATTTAATGGTCATGTGATGTCATGTGAGCTTGTGTGATGGTCATGTGATGTCATGTGAGCTTGTGTGATGTCGTTTGATGTTATATGATTAAGTGATGTATTGTTCTTCTCTACCAGTGCAATTCTATACTTGAATGATGATTTTGAAGGTGGAAAATTTTTTTTTGCTCACTCATCATCTGACCTCACCCCCCAGGTATGCAGCTGCATCCTTGCTTTAGGCAATCTGTAACTATGTCTGGCTACATCTCACACACATCTCTCTCACACACATCTCACACACACACACACACACACACACACATACACACACACACACACACACACACACACACACACACAGGTATATGTCACCCCCAAGTGTGGGCGTATGGTAGGGTTCTCAGCTGGCAAAGAGAACATGCATGGTGTAACCGCGGTAACGAGAGGACGCCGATGTGCCGTGGCACTATGGTTCACTCTAGACCCTAACCACAAAGAAGCAACGTTTGACACAGCCGAGAGCATGCTCAGCGGCATCGTGTCTTAGTGGTCAATTAGTTTAATTAGTGTTTGTCTTGTACAATCATTGCTTCCTGCATACATGTTTGGAATGCTGTTCACATGGTGACTAATCTGCCTGAGAATGATTGCTACTGTTCATTTGAGACATGATGACTAATCTGAGAATTATCCTAGTCGTTCATGTTCTTAGTTCACACACATAGTGGTTGCATGGCTAAAATCATTATCCTACTGGTAAGAGGAAAGGGAAGACAGAGTTTGTTTGTTGTTTTTTTTCAAATGTTTGCTGTTTACTGACGACTTAATGATAGGTGATTTTACGTGGAGCTTGCTACAAATTATGAGACAACTGTGCACATGCAGGTGTTTGAATAACTTTTAATAACCATGCCACTTCAAACACTGGGGGTCCACGTACATGTACACATTCACTAGCCTCGTTCCCAGGCCTACCCTGTTTTTTTATTTTGTTCTTTGGTTTGTGTTCAATATAATAATTGAACGCAAACCAAAGAACAAAAAAAAACGGGGTAGGCCTGGGGACGAGGCTACACATTCACCATCCATAATTATGTATGTCCATGGTAGTATGACCTTTGAACCCAAACCAGATCAGGAGTGATGAATGGCCAATTAGTATTATTAACATAGTCATTCAACTCAGTCAGACATAACTGACAGTGTCTCAAATACAACATTAACCATGCCACTCAAATTCAAACACAGGACCGCATGTATACTCTGAGTCCTTGTGAAGAGGCAGCTGCATAAGTCTCTTGGCTTGCACCTCCAGTGATTCCATGATAGTCATGGCCTCCACTATGCCATCGGGGTGCCCACCAAACACCTCTTCTAGTTTCTGCAGCAGTGTGTGATACGTACTGTGGAACACTTTTGTAGTGTAGTATGCCTTAGTGCTGGGAGTGAGTCCTCTGCTGCTTGGATCATCTCTCATTGGCCACACCCCCTCTGGGTCAAATCGAATTGGCTCTCCAGTGAATGAGTAGTTGCTGACTCCATGGAATACCAATTCCCGTTGACAAACTATCTCTTGGAATCGGAAGTAGTGAGCAAGATCACAAGGTTCATAGGAGCGAGGGTCACCAGGTTGAGTACCCTCCCCCTGTTCCACTATCTCCTCTATGGCCTGCAATGCACTAGCTAAGTCCTTCACAACAAACACTGTACCGTAATCGTTCGTGTCCCAGGGCCAGCGGATTTGCAGGACAGTACGATTAGCATAAAACACACCATCTCCTAGAGTTTCCAGACATTGTTTTACTTCAGAGTACAGCTTGCCAATGGTCAGTGTATGCAGCTCTGATTTACCGTAGCCCTTGTTTACAACCACGTGTGGGTATTCAATTGCCATGAAAACATTATAAATGTGTTCCAGGGAGGCTCGCTTGAGGGAAACCTGCAGTTGTGGTAGTGTCCCTCCTGGAAGGCCGGTGGTGGGGTATTTGGGGGTGATTTTTGCTCCATACACCCTCGGCCTCCCCCCGACAGCGATCAGGAGGTTTGCAGCCTGGACCATGTGCAGCATCTCCTGCATCACAATGCTGCGTATCAAGCTATATGCCTCCTGGTTGTAGCCATCTTTGATAGAGTAGAGAGCAGTTAGGTAGGGAGGAATTGTGACAAACTCAAGTTGAACTGCATCTTGCAGGCAGTCCTGCAAGTCTCCTACAGTGCATCTGCCTGCATTTAGCTGCGTTATGCAGTTGGCTACATGGGCTTGAGTTCCTGCCACAGCAGAAATGGTTGCTGTTCTGGAAAAGTACTGATCTGGGTCGTGTGGGGGAGTTCTGAGGTCTCCCACTCTGTCACATGTTGCGACAAGCACATTCTGTCCCTCCGGATCAAGGTACTTGTTCTTGAGCCCCAGTCTGCAGTGTGTTTTATTGTAACATGGCTTCTGGATCCACTGTAATATCATTCTTTGTTTGGCAGGGGGAAGGTCACGTGAAACTGGCATGTAGTTTGGATGGAACATGTCAAGTTGCATTGAAAAGTTCAAGAGTTTAAGATTCTGTGGTTTCGTTATGTCCGCATAGCTACTCATGTTCATGATACCTTGCATTACAGGATAGACTCGATGGTACACATTGAATATCGGTTGAACATGGTCCACCCATGTGTACGGTCCTTTATCCTCCAAGAGAGGATTACTGTAAACTTTGATTGAAATCTCGTCAATGCAAGTGGATGAGATATCAAGACCAGGTGCATTTTTGAGTGGTGTGGGACAAAACTCCAGCTGGTGGTCACCGCGGACATGATACATATATCGATACACTTGTCCATCCAACCCCATGTTTCTGCGAGGGGTACCTATTCCTTCTGCTATGAACACAACAGTAGCTAATCCTCTGTAATCCACTCTAGCTTCTGCGGTGTACTGCACCCCATTTGCAGGAGCAGCCCAAGGATTAGCAGGAACAACCTCTACTATCTCTCCAGTTGCTGGCCTCCCAAACCTGGTTACATAAACTGGAACAGTGACATACTGTCCAGCCTCCAGACGAAAGTCTGCATAGTTTCTGAATGGCCTTACATAGTATGATTGTTCCTGAATCATAACTATGACATCATGTGTGCTCTTAAGGGAGTGGAACATTCGAGTAGCACACATTGGGTAAGTCCCCCATGTCCGGGGTGCAGACTCTCGCAATCGAACAACGACAAGAGGATTATCAAACAACCCCTGTAGCTGAGCGTCACTCAGACGGTAGTCCACAACACCTCCTGTCCTCTCTCTCCACCTTGTCTCATGGTAGCCCACCAAACCAATAATGTCCACACAACCTCCCGAGTATTCAGTATACAAAATGCCCACATAGAGTTTCCCAATGTCAAGCAGCTCAGTAGCACTGTGCCAGTCAATTGCTATAGCACTGCTGAAATCAACTGTCAACATCTTGATTTGAGGATGAACTTTGAAAGGAGCTCGATACATCCACCAAAATGGGGCATTCTTGTACTTGGTATCAGCACAAGAGTGACCCTCTGGCCACTTCAACTTTGGCTGTTCCACAAACTCAAACGACATTAGCCTCTCTCCTTCAAAGAATGCAGCATCGTCTGGCCTCGTCACACCAATTGTCCCCACTATGTACCCATAGCTAGAGTTCTGCTTGGTTGGTGTGCGAGAGAACGAGTAAAGACTAACTGAAATTGTGAGATAACCTGACTGACTACTGGCTCTCTTTAACTGTGAAATTATCTCAGAATTATTGATATTGTCCCTCCAAGAAATGTTTGTCAGCTTGCTAACACTCCTCGCACCGTCGTACTGGGTGTTAGATATGTCATTACAGAGGACTTGATGCCATGCGTTCTGGTGCAAAACTGAACCAGGAATCCATTCAGCTACAAAAGCAAAGTGTTCCAATAACTTTATCCCTATTGTGACTCCATATAAGGCACACTTATTCTGAGCTTCAACGTCCAAAGAGACAAGTTTCCCACTAACAGAGTCAGGATTTGTGACAACTGACGCTCTAATCATTGGCTCGTGTTGAGTGTTGTTAGTACTGGAGCCATTTTCATACACAACTGATGTTACATAGCAGTCTGTCAGGGACCACCCATTTCCACCGGATGGGTTCCAACTTAGGATTAAGTTTTCCTTTGAGTGGAAAGGATCAAAGTTTTCAATGTAATTGTTCACTGTGTTCACATCAGCATGGTATCTGCCAGCAAAGTGGATTCTTGGGAAGTCAAGATGGGATGCAACTGATAGTTGGGCCCTGTGTGGGAAGGACAAAGGCTGCATGACTCTCAAGGGGACAAGCAGATTCACAGACCAGCATAATACGTAGCTATTCCAAGAGAACTTCATATGCCAACTGTTAACACAGCAGCTGTACATGTATATGTAGGCTATAGTCAGCTACTACATAGCTAAAAGAGGGTTACCAGAAGATGATCAGTGTTGCTGCAGTGAAACAAGCAGTCAGCACTCCCTCCATGTTGACTCCAGTAGCTATACACATGCACCTTTCTCAATCTTCACCTAACTAAAGCCCAGTGCTAGCTAGCACTAGATAGCTATGTGCCACACTAGCTACAACTGTTATTTGAGAAACCACAACATGTAGACCAGAATGTGGAGGATGGGTTGGAATGTAAAACTCTGGTAATTGATACAAGGATGTAATCAAATACAGGATGTGGAAGGGGGGAAGGAAGACTATGCTCAACCATGGCTCAATTGTCTTTCAACTTTCATCCCCTTCTGTCAATAGCTAATTGTTATATCATGATGTGTTGCCATGGAGATGATCATGTGATTGCATTCTCGTCTACAACTCTTGGTCAACTTATTGTCTGGCAAGATGGTCTCAACCCACTTGGGAAGGTGTGAAGGGTGATAAGTGGGGTGCTAGTGGGTGCTAAAGGTGGTAAGTGCTAGTAGGTGTGATATTAGCAACCTGTGAATGTTTACTCACACCTAGCTGTCACCATAGCAACAAGGAGAACTAGGCATGCAGTGGAGTGGGTGGTGGCCAGAAGAATTGAGCTCCATGAGACGGTATATACGATATTGTTACTTAGTGCCTGAAATTTGATCTATAATATAACTGCCTAGCTATGTGTAGGAGTAGCTTAAGTGTTGCTGCAGTGAAGCAAGCAGTCAGCATGAAGTTGCATGCATGATTGCATATAGAGTAAGTGAAACACAGGCAGAGTCAGAAAGGTTATGTGGTGCATTTCCAATAGCATGTTGAGCAAAGTGACATTTCCATGTAGAATTAAAGATTGGGAATGGCTCTCGACTCATCGACAAAGTCAATGCACCACGACCTTTTTATTGCTTACAGAATATAAATACAGAAAGCAGGTGAAAAGCTGGAGTGCATGGGGCTACATGTAACTTGTAGCTATGTACAATGTATAAGCTATAATATATTTACCTTTATCTCAACCTCCCATACATCCTGGCTATACCATAAGACGATAGTGACAACGCAAGTGTGTGCTCAAAATGAAGCCTGATGGAGGTGATTGGAGCAAGAGGGAGAGTGGGGAGGCTATCACGGAGCAGGACTCAATGCCCCAGAGGAAGGCAGCTGCTGATGGGAAGAAAGTGTGCATTTGTGGGAAGTGTAACTGCAGGTTGGTTGTAGTCATTCACAGAGCCTAGCTGAAACTCTTCCCAACTGTAAATATGAAACTGGTGTTATGTGCCATAAAGGAACATTCATAATGTAAGGCTAATGGTCACTCGCACAATTAATAACCGTTTCCACACAATTGTGCCAAGGTGTATCAAGTCTTATTAAAGACTGGTTTGTTTATATTCTTCCCCACTCTCCAGGAAGCACCACTGCCCAATTCACCATAGCACCACAGGCGCCCTGGTCACACATCAAGCAATGAGTGAGAGCTACAACCCTAAATCTGACTACCAAGACCAATTCAAAGTAGTTGAAACCTTGGCAGCCAAACGAAGTCTCAAGATTCCACCAAGGATCCTTCCTGACCTCCCAAAGAAGAAGATGGAACTGGTCAGTGTGAACCACAATGATTTCGTTCCGCACTCCCTGAGTGAAAAGACTACAAAATATAAACCTGTTGACAAGCCCTTTTTGTCAGATGCAAAGTTTGACGCCCAGACTAGTTACCGTATCGAGTATCCTCTGAGAGATCTTCAACCTAACCCCCCTGCACCAACCCTAATGCGTACCACCATCCCCAAGAAAATAGTAAGTGGAGGCTATGCAACAACCAACCAAACGTTGCTTAGAAAGTGGAGAGGAAATCACAGGCCTCCTCCATTTCATGAGCTGCCTCAGAAGCCTATGTTTGAGGGTGAGTTTTTCAGTCAGTCGGTATTCCAGAAAGATTTTAATCCAGAGATAGCTGCCATGGGAAGGCCAAGAACCACTTGCAAAAAGGTTGAGAAAGTGCACCAATCGGATGCAAAATTTGAAGGGTCAACAACGGTAAAATCTGCCTACAAGCTGCCAAAGATAGTTCAGAGAGAAAAACCTCATCTGCGAAATATGGGCCTAAAACATGTGGAAACGATGACGAAACAAGACGGTAGCATTCAAAGGAGCACACAGTACAGATTGGATCATCCAGCACTTGAGACTCTTCCTCCAAAAAGAGGCATCTGCCCACCAAAGCCCGACTCTTTGCAGCTTTTTGCAGGAGGAAAACTCTCTACACAGTCTGAACACAAGGCCAGCTACATGAGATGGAATGAACAGCCAAAACCAAGTTCTCCTTTCAAACAAACTGAAAAAGCTGTTGCACCTAAAGGAAATTTTGATGGCAAGACGTCAAATATGGTCCACTTTCAGCCCATATCAGTTGAGAGACAGGTTGCAAATCTCAAGGAGGTGGACCAAAAGGCAGCACAGGTTGGGTTTGCTCATAAAAATGGACGTCAGATGAAAGAAGCCCAAAATTTTGGTGGTCAGTTTACAGCAGTATCCACAAATCAAGATGATTATTTTCAGTTCTGGAAGACAAAACCAAGGATAAGATACATTGACCAATCTGAGAAGGCCTACAAACCATCAAGTGCAAAGTTTGACTTTTTGTCTGAGTTTAAAACTAGCTTCATCCCTCTCGATGGGAAACCAGTGGCAAGCTGCAAACCTCTTGACCAGCGATTTCAAGATCAACACCCTCTGGCTTCTGAGAGAGTGCCATTGTTGAGCAGCACGGCATACAAAGAGGAATATCTCCCAAGACCTCTACCAACAAAGAGTGCATGCCCAGCAGAACGACTGCTACAGCAAGCCTGTAACTAAGAGACTATTGTCACAGCAATAACCTATAGCAGCACGACTGAATAGCTAGATTAATTTTACATTGTGAGTCATTTAGACCGACCAACTTGATCTGCTTTAGCACTTGACTTCTGACATGTAGCTACACTACTAAACTGTCATGCACGTGTCACTATAGTTTGCTTAATCATTCATGCAACACATTTCATGATCACACAGTCTCCACAGGCCTGTCATCTCCAAGTAACAAAGTGCATGTCAGCAATAATGCATGCAAGTTCAACCACATTTCCCATCCCCTGGCTCTTTCTCAAAATGAACCTGGGAACAAGACTAACCCCATACTATATGCGTCACCAAGTTTGGCTTATTACACTCATGTAACAGTAGACAGTGACAAATCTGTGTGCCATGACAAAGTAGTAAATCAGCAGTTTGCTGTTCACTCAGGCTCACCCCACGATGATGAGTAGTACCATGTTACTCGACCACAAGTGCCACATGCTAGGTTCAGAAGACCAAAGGCTGTTTTGCCAGCTAGCATAAGGCCTGGGTATGAGACTACAGTTCTGCACAATGTAACCCAACAAAATGTGGCAGACAAAATTCATCATTGAAGAAAAACAACAAAAAAAACTTCACAATTAGTAATTCCCTACATCTGACTGTAATATATGGTGGTGTTGATGATAAAACAGTGTGTAAAAATACAGGGTCTTTAACGCTATATTTCCTGTAGATACTGCATGTAAACTTTTGATCAAGATATGAGAGTGGCATGCAGATGACTGTTTCACTTCTTTTTCTTTTTGGCTTGCTTTTTCTCATCCTTGCGCTGTTTTTCAAGAAGCTTTTTCTGTTTGTCTGCATAAGGTTTTAGCACCTTAATCTCCCTCTTCAGTATACCGCGATCATCGTTAGAGGCCACACCCATTGCCTGTGAGGAAGAGAGAAGCAGTGTAGAAGGTGTTTGTAGGGTGCATGGAAATGGTGATGTAATCATGCTAATTTCACAAGTATTTTTCCGCAAATTCTAACATCCATTGAGGGAGGTTTTCTTTCATGTCCTTCAGAGGGGATGTTAAGCCATCATCCTCATTAAATCCCAGGTAAACTCCAGAGGAGGTCGGACATGGTTGACCTTTGTTAATTAAAACAACTGAGGTCATCACTAATTGATCTTGGATATTGGAAAGTTTTTAAACTACTGGCCCCAGTCTTGAATCTTGATTTGAAAACTGGGGCTCCCCTCAGTAAAAGTCGAAAGAGCTAGCTGTTGAGATACGAAAAATCAATTAGTGATGACCTCAACCATGTCCTGCCTTCTCTGGGTAAACAACAAAATACTGCCTCACTTTGCCTACTCAACAACAGAAGGATAATTCTAGAGAAAGTGGATACCAACCTTCAACTTGGCTCCATCTAGATCAAACAGCGTGAATCCCTGAATGCCCTTATCAGTAAACAACTGCTGATACTGCCCCAGGCCAATCTTCATCAACCAAGCTGCTATGTGATCAGTTCTCCACATTAACACTTCATTATAGTCCAACGATTCTGGGTCTGGAGAAGAACCGTGTACTCCAGCTTGAAGAAGTGGGTTAGCATCTTCAGAATGGGTTAGCTCTGGTCTCAATCCATTAGTAGTGGTCTCCGCGTCTTGCGTCCCATGATGATCAGTCTCCGCGTCTTGCGTCCCATGATGATCAGTCTCCGCGTCTTGCGTCCCATGATGATCAGTTTCAGCGTCCTCCTGTTGTCTGGAGTGTTTAGGAGTCACTCTCTCGTCCGAAGGTCTCTTCAGAAATGGAGGAGGTGGTCTCTTAGGTGGAATGCCAGCATTTGGCTTACGCTGAGGAGCATCAACTTCATCTCTTGAACCATCTCCAGCTTTGAAATAGTGTATTGCTGCTTCTCTGTGCTCATCTGAGGTTTCCAAACCCTGTTCTCTGTTCTCAGGATCTTCAGGTGCTGTTATGCTTCTTCCTCGTATCTGACCATGTGAACCGCCAAAGGGCAGTGCTAAATTGAAAGCTCCAGGGGGTAGCTTTTTTGCTTGATGTCGTGGACTTTCCTCTAAGCTGGTGTCAAACGATTTTGCTCTTTGACGCAATGGAGAATTGTGAATGTCATTTAGCCCAGCATGGTACTCTGCATCAAAACTAGGCTTGCGAGGCACAGGAGGCGGGGCTTTTGTCTTATCCATGGCTTGCTGAGCTAAAAGGGCCTTCTCCTTTACTGTCAACTCTGAAGGGTCTTTTTCTGCTATCTCCTCAACTTTACTGTCATGGGACGGATTCTCCCCTACTCTCTCCTCTCTGCTGAACTGCCGTTGGTGTCTTGGGGTTGGTTTGGGCGGTGGAAGAGGCTCTGTTGAGCTCACAGTTGTACTTTCAGACAATTTGTTGGAAAGCAGTTCTACTGAGAGTTCATCTGAGCTCTTACTCATTGGTCGAAGTGGTGGTGGTGAATGCTTTGGACTTGGTAGCAATGGTTGCTTTTTAGGACTAGGATGGGGCAGTTTGGGTAACTGTTTTGGGCTTGGCATGTGGAATCCTCTCTTCTCCACTTTGGGGCTACTTGTGGATGGTTTGTGGCTGGTAACAGTTTTACCATCTTCTTCACTAGGTCTTCTTTCTCCTCTCGAGGTCGAAGAAGTCCGATGTCTAAGATCATCTTCGTGGATGAGCGATGTATCGGAATGTTCTCGTTGGTGTCTGGGAATTACCTGCGGCTTTGCAACGCCATCCAGGGGAGACACAGGAGCCTCGGGTTTAGGTGGCAGTTGTTTCTGTCGAGCACGAGGCATTGGCTTGGGTCTTGGAGGGACAGACGGTGACTGTCGGGCTGGATGGGTGGGAGAACTTTTCTCTACTGTCAGTTTTGGAGCCTTGTCTGCTGTAGGGGACTCTGTCTCTTGTCTCCCCTCTTCCTCAATGCTGGGGACTGACTCCAGGATGTTAGTTAAGCTACCCATGGAGCGAAGATGGTCACGTGAAGGTTTCTTACGACGCAGCTGTGATCCAACCTTGGATTTGTGGAGGGCAGTGGAACTATCCAAACGCTTCACATGTTTCACCGCATCATCAAAATCTGCAGTAATAGCTGTACGAGACATTGGGCAAGAATTCATTGCAAAGTGAACAGACATTGTAATTCAATTGCCACCAAATTTGATTATGCTAAGTACTCTCAACTGTCTGGACAGTCTACACCCAAGATAACTATGGAAGATGCAGTGCCTAATTTACCATGTGCTTAATGGGATGTAACTTACTTGAAATTTCATCCACAGCTTGGCTAGTTCCAGGTTGCTTGTCTCTGGTGTCCACTATAACAGCAGCTTCACTTTCTACCCTTTCCTCTCTCCTCTCATCTTTCTCCCCACCTCCAGTCCCCAACACTCTCTCCTCCGGTGCACCATGCTGCATGTCCTTTGGGACGTCTCCCTGACTAGTCTTTCTTGCAGGTTCTAATGGTCTCTCACTGGCTCTAGACATTTCTCCCTCATTCTCTGCCAGTGGTTTAACCGGTTTGTCCTGTGATTCCTGCTTTTCTGGTTTATGCTCCTCAGTTCTAGGAACCAATATTGGAGGTGGTCTTTCCTCAGTATCAGGTTTGTCCTCTTGTTGTTGTTGTTGTTGTTGTTGTTGTTGTTGTTTTTCAGTGGTTTTGTGAGCTGCTACTTCAGCTTTCAGATCTGCAATCTGAATCAAGTAAACAATGCATGTTGTGTGAAGGAATATATCTGTTAATACTGATTACGGCTGAGTTTTTTTTTAAAATTGCGGTCATTAAAATTTTGAATTTTGTTTTTAATTACCTGCTTTGCTTGTGTCTGCAGCTTTGTTTGAAGACCAGTAGTGTTTTCCTTCTCACTCTTCTTTGCTGATGAAAGGCTGAAGAAAAACATTACACATCCACGATCAAAACCGAGTCTAACAGAGAAGACAGCTCAGTAGCTACTTAAAACTGCTGTCTCATGAGCTGTTGGCCTTCTTGCTCTTCTTTATAGATGTGAGGATGAAGACCACCAAACATGCATTTCTGTGGTCAAACATATGCCTACCACAGTAACGATCGCACCTGCTAAGCATATTCACTGCTGATTGTCTACGTCATACTGTTCAGATGGTGGGTGTAGAAACCATATGGGAGTTGGATACTTACTGTAATAAACTCTTGTCAACATCAGGCACTAACATGCATTGCAGATGAGGATATATATCACAAAGGGTATAGTTCAGAGAATGACAAATTTCCTTCGCTCTCACTAACCTGTCTTCAAGCTCTGCAGCCTTGGCCCTCTCTCTCTCAATTTCTGCCATCAATGTTTCCACTTTGGCAGAAAGAACGTTGTTCTCAGCTCTGTAATGCTGCACCTCCTCAGTAGCAGCCGACAACGCTTCACTCTTCTTAGAAAACTCTTCAGTAACGTTGCTCCTCTGGACATTGTCAGCCCTGATGTGCTCAATTTCGTCGCTCAGTTTCTGATTTCTGCTCTCCAAACTAGCAACTCTGTCTTTGGCTTCATCCAGTTCCTTCCTGAGCAGCTGCATTTCTTGTTGGGACGTTTCTCTTTGCTCTT
>OX422204.1:6851477-6943977 GCA_949130485.1 Agelas oroides | reverse complement strand
TCCACCCACACACCTAATATTTCACAGTGAATCATGTAATATGCAGTCCATTGTGATAGTCATCATGCTGCTATACAGTCTCATTCCCAGACTGATGGAAGTGGCCTGGGAATGAGACCAAGAGAATACCACAGGGAGCATCTCACCTCTTGAGTGTTGTCATCCTCCTTGTCATCCTCAGGCTCCGTCAAGCTCTCCTCCCTCCCCATCATGGGGTCTTCAGGGGAGCTGCTAGGGATCGTCCTGCTCATTGGAGGGGGTGGAGGGGCATGGCGCTTTGGCTTCAAGTTCGGAAATCCTTCTCGTATGAAAAACTTGTCCTTGCTGTGCTGGCGATGGACCATTATGGGCAATCCTTTACCAATTCCCCCCTCTCTCCCTCCTTCTTCCATCTGCCTCGATTTCAGCTCTGAAGATTTCCCATTAGTTTTGAGTTCCTCAGGCAATTTAAGCTTCTTTTTCAGAGCATCCGGTGTTCTAACATGCTTCTTAGTAGCCTCTGGCATTCTCTTCACTGCAGCCTCAGGCGATTTGAGATTTTTCTTAAGAGCCTCAGGTGATCTGAAGTTTTTTCCGTGGGATATTTTGGGGTCCCTTTGTTCTGGGGCCAATCTATCGCTATATGGAGGAGGGGAGGGAGGTGGACGAGAGGGTGGGGAAAGGGGGTGTGAGGGAGGAGGAGGCTGAGTGGGAGGGGGAGGGGGCTGAGTGGGAGGGGGAGGAGGGTGGAATAGAGGTCTTCTAGATTTTGAACCTGGTGTTGCGATGCCCAGGAGAAGTTTCTCTCTTGCACTGGGAAGTTTTTCCTTCTTGTCTCTCTCCCTCGCTTGTCGGAGGCTGGGTGGGGGAGGAGGAGGAGCACGGTTCTTGGGTCGAAATCCCTCCTGTCCTGGCTTCAAGTGTACAGATGGGAGGAGCTGCTCGGTGAGCCTCCTCGGAGGAGAAGCATGGCTCTTGGCTTGCTCATCAAGATTGTCAGCACTCTGTGACTTTTTCATAACTGGGTGTGTCTTCATGTGAACGAAAGGTCGCCTGTCCCCTCTCCCTACTACTCCCCCATCCTCCTCCTCAGAATCTGACTCTCGCTGGTACATATAGTTGATGTAATCAGATCTTCGGAATTGTTTTTGTTCCTCTCTCTCGAGGTGTTCGTCAATGTTTTCATAATCAGGTCCACTTTCCTCGCCTGATTCTACACTGGGGAGGCGTCGACGCGGACGAGTAACAACGACCTTCTCCCCCTCTCCCTCTTTCCCACTGCTCAAAGTTTCCGGATCGCTGCAGGAGAAAAATGCGCTATTTTCATATACAAACATGAAACAGGGTACTACAGTGAACCTTACAAGATACATCTAGCATTTGATAATCATATGAACTAAATCTGTGTGACTGTCCTGTGTCAGAGGAGGGAGGACGTGACGTCACATCGTAGCAACAATTAGTGCACTCTGATGATATTCCAAGGGCAAGAATTGGATTGTTCCCTGCCGCTTGTATCCACACTTGTTGGAATGGAATGTCAGTTAATTGTCACTATCATGTGACTGTGTCCCACCTCCTCTGGTCCCGTCAAGAGTGCATGTATGATACCCTGTCATGTATTATTTGTCACTATCTTGTGATTGTGTCCCACCTCCTCTGGTCCCGTCAAGAGTGCATGTATGATACCCTGTCATGTATTATTTGGCTCAAAAACATCAGTCTGTATTAGTCTATTGTATTTGTTATGATGTCATTATGGGTGGTTACTATGGTAACAATACTGGTGTGCTTGTGGGAGAGGGGGACAGTAACGCACCTGGTGTTTCCGTTCTCTTTTGGCTTGCTAGGAGGAGGCGTGGCTTGTCTACTGTTGATCTCTTCCATTGACGAGGAGCCGTCTATACTCTCCTGTCCACTCACTGCAGCCCTGTTAGAGAAAGGAGCAGGGAGAGGAGGGGGGGGAGAGGAGGGAAGAGGAGGGAAGATGGGGGAGGGAAGAGGAGGGAAGATGGGGGAGGGAGGGGGAGGAAGGGAGGGAGTCATATGCAGATATGGCAGTTCCAAAACAAACAACGAACAAAACCCTTTTCTTTTCCATATCTAATGGCTCCAATGGACACACCCACCCACCTGCTGTCATCCTGCTTCCTGGTAGATGAGGGTGAGGAAGAAGGGTAGATGTGGATCTTGCGAGGCTTGGGAACGGGCGGAGGATGAGCCGCCATGTCTGATGACACAACACCACTATTGTCTATTAGAATAAGTCACCTGGAGAGTGATACAAGGCAGCTGGTTTCAATGAATGAAATACTAATACAGTGATTATAGTAGCCACACTTATGATAAAGACAGCTGCCTTCCCTTTGAGAGTAAAACATGAAATGTCTGAAGCAGTCACCATGTCTAGATCGGTCAAACAACACAGACATGTAGGACAGGTAACCTTGGAGACAAGTTTCTCTGTGTACTATGACCTATGCAGTTATCCACAAGTACAATTAAGACTTTGAGGAATGGGGGCGGACATTATGATAGATATGATAGCTAGATAATCTTCACCAAGGTTTTAATCTATCGCCAAAAAGCACTCTAACGGTAAATAAACGTAAATTGTAGCTCAATGGTGACAGCATGGCAGCCCCAGTCAGGTACGTAGGAGGGCTTGATTGGTGGTGTTCGTTTCACTTTCCTCGATCCTATTAGCCTCATAGCATTGATCTCACATTCATTTACAATTAATTTATTTTGTAGCATGCATGGCCTTATCAGAGGTCACATGATACCCATGGTAACCATGGTAACAGATTGAACGTTATTTCATGGCCAACTAGCCTCGTACCAGACAGGCCACTTTTCCCCATGTGGCCTGGACTAAACTTAGCCTCGTCCCCGAAAAACGGAGGCGCCTCCCGGCGAGAAACGGTCCGGTGAACAAAGTCGAATTCCTTGGGCTTATTCCCCAAAAGTTGTAATGACCAATGAGATTGCGAGATCGGTAATTATTACGTAACGCTTCCCTTACAACAGTAAAATTTGTTAATCTCCATTCGAGTATCCGTACCTTTTTTGAGCAGGTTGGCCGCAAAATGTTTTGATCGTTGCTAGGTTACATTGTCGCAAAAGTGTGCGCTAGCCCAAGAAATTCGACTTGGTTCACCTGACCGTTTCTCCTTGTGAGAGGGTTGGGTCTGGGGACAAGACTACTGTGAAACAACGTGGTCACAAGGAGGGCAGTGAAGGTGGAATAGGGTGCTAATATTCTATTTTGACTTCAGGATTTAATTACTACCGCCTTCTGTATTCGGGTTACACTCCTTTCACAGACATACACAACTATTACAAAGATGGGCTGGACTCTCTGACCCCCCTCCTTCACACCATCTACTCATGAAAGAAAAGCCATTTCTGTCTGCAATCTGATTGGTCAGCTCATTCAGAGTGGGGAGCCAAAACTATCAATGGCTCCCACCCACCACTTTCTCTTCAATGGCCTCATTATTTTTGAATGCACGGCAACACAAGCCAGAAGTGAAGTGAAACAATGTGAGACCATGTAGGGTGGAATGTTCTTAAAGGGACAACCCAGAATTGAGGATCTTTGCTAATCAGTGAAATGCTTTGAACAGTTAGTTGGAAATGAAGGACATGACTAATTGATACTCGGACACTTAAGAAACGTTGCGCTCTTGTTGCGCGCACAGAGGTCCAGCAGACACAAGAACTGTAGGATAGGTGGGCTAATGTTTGATAATCAACATACTTGAAGTTCAACTCCAAACAGTCTTCTACCCGGGATGCAGCAAACGAAACATTACATCCGTTCAGCACCTGTCCTTGGGAAAAATTCTACTAGCGGACAAGTCTGATAACCATGTATTATATTGTCGCTAGTCAAAATTGGCAACTGCTGCAGCATGGTATGGGCTCGTAGGCAAGGCCAATGGAAGGGCAAGAACTATTGTCTTTCCTTTTCGGAGGAGGCGAAAAACAAGTTATGCATTGTTTTACAAAGTATTTTCGGACGTGATATTCTATCACGTACTCTAAGAGTCTCGGGTATCAAGAACTATTGAAACTATCCCAGCGCCTGCGTGTCTTGTTGCTCTGATGATCTGGCACTGTTGTTACCGTGCTTAGATCTTTGAAGTCTGGGGTCCAAGAATAACTTTTTGCCTCTATAAGAAAACTGAAAAGCAGGTAGTTGCTGGCTGAGGTCCTGGCTCGAGTGATCTACCCAGTGAACTACGATCACTGGGCAACCAACAGCCCTCACAATCCTTTACAAAGTAAGATTGTAATGGCTGATGGTTGTCCAGTGGTCACAGCTCATCAGTCAGGACACTGGACCAAGGTGTAATAATTTTCCCAGACATGAGGACAACTCAATCTGAGTAGCTCTACCTGATGGAGATTGCCAACACTGCAAGCAAAGTTTAGTCAACTACTGCAAGTCCAAGAGCTACTCAGCCTATTGTCCCTCAGAGCAGTATAACTATGACCCTCAAATGGCACATCAATCTGACCATATTGTACTCTGTCATACTACCTACAAGACTAATGACTCCTGCATATATCGGTGAGTTAGAGATAAAAATATTGGATATACTACCTATACGAGGAGTATATACAATACACTCTGCGAGACAGTTTACTTGAGGCACAATACACTCTGCGAGACAGTTTACTTGAGGCACAGCCGAGGGTAAACAATCTAGTGAATACTCTAAGTATGGGTAGCACTAGTCTCATACCCAGAAATTTGGAGGGGGGTCTGGGAACGAGAACAGGGTAGCACCACCAACTTATTGAGACAGTACGCCAAAACCTACATCACGCAAAGTTTGTGTAAACTATTATCTTACGGATTGTGTGTGTACATGAAGGGAGTATACGCTGCTATTCATCCAATCAAATACTTTGAAAGTGATGTAATGGTATTAATCTCTCCCTGACTATAACAAGTGTTTGTTGTTAGTTAATCTTCCAGCTGTTCTCTCCTAATAAGGCAAGGAGTATTGGCTTGAGGCACACTGCGAAGTCTTCTGTCGTCAAACAAGGTGTACTTTGTTGTTGTTGGGAGGAGCAGTCTAGCCGACCGGTGTGTGTATGTGACTGATCTAGAATGAAAACCCGTTATTTGTTCTTGAACAAAGACTGAGGGAATGACTCATACACACACTTGCACGGCAGAGAAGGGCTTGCTGGTACACATGTATGCATACTTCACACACACACACATGCATGCACGCACACACACGCACGCACACACACATGTACGCATCTTCACACATGCACGCATCGTCACACACACACACACACAAAGAAGACACGGAAGAGAAATCCTTGCCAACTGTTCATACCTCCAACAACAGGCATCCTTTAGTAGTGAATACAAAAGGAGAAACCTGACCAGCTTTTCTCACTCTACTGTTGTCATGGCAACTGTTCCTGCAGTTTCTGAGCTTCAGTGTATTTACCTACAAGCACCCTAGAGTATAGGGGAGTAATGAGGAAGCTAACCACTACGTTACCATGGTTTCTGCGACCATACCCACACCCACCTACTGTAGCTATAGGTGAGGTATAGCCTTGTTGCTTCAGTATAAAAGCAGCAAGAATGAAAGCATGAGAGATCGTCTTCATTCCACAACCGTCCACTTTCCAAATGAATTGGTACCTGTTCGCCTACTCCCGTTTGGCCTACTCCCATTCACCTACTTTAGGCCAAAAAGTGGCGTTTCGCCTACTCTTAAAAATTGATACAAAGTGCTCAGAACCAGAGTGGGCTAACCACAAACAAATCACATCACAGGTAATGTTGGACATATCCTGTGGCAGGTGTACCTAGAAATGTTGGGTCTGTGAGGGGTATACCTGGTACACATCTTGTGAACGGTATATACCTACAAATGTTGGATATATCCTGTGGCAGGTGCACCTAGAAATGCCACAGGTAGTTTAATACCCTATTGATCCTACATATATTATACTAGGGGATGTAAACATTGTGGGGCGAGCGTGAGCGATGTGGAAATGTGGCTTACTGCAGGTTCACTACTGTACACACATTGATAGGCAGAGGCTGCCCGTGGACAGTCAGGTTGTCTTTGAAAATGATATTTGGGTATCAAACCCATGTCTTGAGTTCACAGACCCTCCATTAGTCTCAATAATGGGGGAGGAAAACCTGTTACCATGGTGATGGCTACTAAACGTTGTATTATTGCTGTATTGTATATCTATTAGTGCATTTCTATACAAAATAGTACTTAGAAACTGCTAAAAATGTATGAGTAGGCGAAACACCACTTTTAGCCTGAAGTAGGCAAAATGAGAGTAGGGAAAATGAGAGTAGGCAAAACGGGAGTAGGCGAACAGGGAATATCCCTTCCAGGAATACCATAATAAAAAGTAGTTGTGTACACAGGCCCACACCCAGCTGTTCATCACTTGCAGTTGGAGGGTCTGTTTTCTGTTATGAAGTGACCAGTGGTCTCAGTGTCCCCACTCCTTCCCTTAACATTCAATCCCATATCACACCCCATCCATCACACCACCTGTTGCTATGGCAACTAAAGGCAGTCTAAAGCCAAAGTTATATACCAATTCAGCTGGCACCTTTACAACAAGTAAACCACAGCAGCTAGCGCTGCCATACTCAATGTAAGTTTACCATAGACTGTACTCTCTCCCGTTCTGTGCTAGCAACTGCTGCGGCTCACGGCTCAGCAATTTAGTGGAACTTGGCGTGCATAGTTGTTGCTAGTTTTGTTGTCTGTGACCCTCTCTTCACACCACACACACAAGCTATATGCTTACACTACACACTTCTAGTACAAGGAGTGTTACACACACACTGCAAGTGACAATAGCTGTGGTTGAAGACTGGGAATGAGGCCAGCCAACCAGTGCTCTCAGCTGGGCCGGTACTGTAGCACACACCCTTCACCCTCACCCTCATGGAGCCTAAACAACAGCTGCTGTTAGCATTCACACCCTAGTGTATGTACACAATCAAAGAATGCCGGCACCACATGACATAATTCACCATGGATACCTGTATTGCCTAAACAACTATTCTACCAAAAGGACTACATGCAATAGAGTTTTGTTCCACAAACATACAGCATGGCTCCATAAACAAATCCCTGCCCAAAGTTAAACCCTATTTTTTTTTTGTTTTCAGCAAATAATCATCTGTCCAACTGTCACCTTAGTTTTTTTGTTCCTGGCAAGTCCCTGCCTCACCTTCTACCATTTATTGCTTCAGGAGGCAATTCCCTGTTCAACGTTAATTAACCCTTTGCTTCCAGAAATAGATCTCATGCACAGGCCAGGGAAGCACAGGTCAAACAACCTCATTACCCTGGAAGTAAGCAATAATAGCCAGTTCAAAAGTTCAATGATCTCAGTTTACACATCTCTCCACCACAGGAAGCTCAGCCACCCTGACGAAAGCTGTAGTGGCCCCACATAGTTTTGGTGCCTGCAGTACAGATACTGGGAACGAGGCTACGGTCAATAAGCCATACAGCTAGGCCCCATCCCAGTTTCCATCACTCGCAATATAGAAATTGGGAACGAGACTAAGCCACACACTAATAGTGAGAGGTACAGCGGTAACATTTACTCTTAGTCTAAATAAGAGTCTAAATGGACAGAGAGAGACTGCTTTCTTCAAGTGTCTCCATTTGTACTACTACCCTTCCGTTACCAGCCAGGGCTAGAGCATCATTTGTGCTCTGGCTACGTATAGTCTTCTTGTAGTAGTAGCAATGTGCCTCTCTTGTAGCTATGGTAACGTTTACTATAGTCTAAATAAGTTAGACGCTTTGTCCAATAGGATCTACACACTTTGACTCTTGGGAAGTTTCTTAACCAAATGTGCAATGCTTTTGGTTTAGGTGATTATGGCCCCCGTCTTACAGGTGTTCTTGTTGAGAGAGATACTGACTAGGGTTTAGGCTCCTTTCATTTAACCTCCTCTCAGAGTATGCAAGTAGGTACGCCTCGTACCCAATCAGATGCCTGCCCACAGAGGTAGGCAGCTAGAGAGTATGCTAAATCAGACAATCCCCTGACAACAGCTTACCCGGCAACCATACAGTAGTCTCATGACCTTCTCATGAGGAAAAGGGTCTGATAACTGTTGAGTACTGTCTTGGTTGTGCTGAGTCAGCATTCTTGATTCTGAACAACTAGCCAATGAAATAGCACTACATCATAAAGATGGAATCACTAACTTGCTCAAAAACTCAATACTGCTGACTTGGCACAACCAAGAAAGCAGTCAATAGTCGCCAGACCCTTTTCCTCGTGAGAAGGTGGAGTCTGGGGGTGAGATTACAAGACAGAAAGTCTTGAGCAAGGGTGATGTAACGTTACGTTGGCTACTACACAATGGCACCTTGTACATTACTTCACAGTGATGAACTGAGAACATGCAACACTCTTTAAGTACATGCACACAAGCGTCAACACACATAATGGCACATTTATGGACAGATGTTATATGATTGTTGATGCCCAGCTGAGGAAAGGTGGTGCACACTTCACACTCACCCCTGCACATCAGATTAAACTCTCTTGACCATTTATGGTATCGCTGAATAAGATTCGCTCAAAGTTTTAGCAAACATTCCTTTCCCACTCTCTCAAGGTTACATAAGGGCATGTAGGTGTGTGGGGGGGTAGTCGTCTCCAGCTTCTCTATCTCATGTACACATACACAGGTATTTTGCACCTCATTCACAAAGAAAAGATTGTGAGGGTTGGTGGTTGTCCAGTTGTCGTACCTCAGTGGTAGACCACTGGCAGGTCAAGCCAGGAGCCCTATTGGCTACATTTCTAGCATATTAACATAATTATGAACAACACCATAGATAGTTGAGTAGTAGGGATAATATGTATAACATATGGTCAGTTCTTCTACATTTCTAGCATATTAACACCATAGATAGGTGAGTAGAAGAGACAAGATATGGACAATTGACTAATGAACAACCTAAAATGGATAACTACTCATAGTAGTCATGTTTCCCCCTAGGGTATGTTTGTTAACCCACTTGTGTGTTTACTTTGGGGGTGTGGTTAATACTCAGAAAGTGGGCGTGTCAACAATTACAACACAAAACTTGTCGGGTAATCAGGCAGTTAGTGATCCAGAACAGTGCCGAGTTCTCAAGTAACTTAGCTGGCCATTATATGGTATAATTATTAGCCTCCCCTACTCCCCACTTATAATACTTAATAGTCAGAATACCACACAATGGAAGATTGTCATCAACTAAAAGCAACCAACTGTTCATGACTGTTTCAGATGTTTTTAGTGCTAGAGGCAACACAGATGCGCTGCACATACAACACACCCTTCATACAAAAACATGTTGGAGTTATTATAACATTAGTGCACCTACACGTCTACTAGCTCGTTAGCTAGCCATCTACTCATCCATACAGTCTACAGTACATCTTACCACACAGCTGCTGTTGAACACTCAAGCTTCAGCTGCTTCGATCTCGAAAAACACTATTTACTTAGTGGACATGACCACAGCATAACCACAGGCAGCTAAACAATACCAAATCCAGTATCCGGATAAATTCCGTCTACTATCGACATAGTTTATAATTTACGGAAGTTGTTACCACTAATTTGATTAACACCAATTTACGGTTTGTAGTAAGTAGGCGTGCCACATCAAAGAACCAGTGATCACGTTATAGTTTACACGCCCTCTTAGCTGGTAAACCCTCACAATGAAATTAGACTGCTTATCCTCTCCAACATCCCGCCCAAACAGTGTTTTGGAAAGCAGATAGACTGCTATTGCAAGTGGGAGGGCGGAAATAGGCTCTTTTTTGAAGATTGCGGTGCGAAGGAGGCGGTCGTTGGACCATTGGGACTCACTTTGTGCTGCAGTGTTAATTTGATAGCTGTTGTAAGGTTTCAGAGCCTGCTGTCGATGTGCGAGATTTTTTGTCGACTGCTCAAGAACAAAGACGGATTACCCGTGAAGACTGTTGCAAGCTTATGGTGGAAGCGAGTGTTCAAAAACCCGGCTCACAACACTGTCAAGGTAGCAACTTGAACGGTACGTAGAAAACGGAGTACGTAATTAGCTGTAATGAGCTAGCAACAGTTTCTGTCTACGTCACCTACCTCTTGAAGACTCAATAAACAGTGTATGATCTCTCTCCTAACTGACCCGTGGAAACTCACCGAGTGTGCTTTTTGCAGAAATTATGATACCGTTGCAAAGGTGGACTTTTGTTTTACTTCTCTGTTTCGTAGACGCTACCTATGGTTGTAACTTCCAAGCAGATAGCGGCCCGTCTCACTGTGAGCCGCTCCAGTACTCACAATACTGTCGTCTGGGCTACGAAAATACATCTATGCCAAACATGTTCAATCACACATCACAAGACAGGGCAGCAGCATTCTTGCAATCACACTTTCACCTGTACTCTTTGAATTGTTCAGTGTATGCAGAATACTTTCTCTGCTTCTCTATTTTTCCCTTGTGTGTATCCAACCATTTCAAAAGAGTGGAGCCGTGTCGTGAACTGTGTCTGGCTGTACGTGAGAGCTGCCTTAGTACTCTGACATTCTACGGACTACCATGGCCGAGAGATCTTGATTGTAGTAAGTTCAAACCATCTGGAAGTGCACTCTGTATTTGGAGGGGCAATGCACAATGTGGCATGACTGCACCCACTGCTAGAACGGTTCTGACCCAGGCTGGAACAAACATGCGTATAGCCACGACTATTGCCAGTACAAGTCCTCCAACAGGTCACACAAATACACACAACTGCTCGGGACAATTAGCTTTCTATCCTAACAATTCTAGAACAGAGTTTGGTGGAATTAAACACTGTGCTGAATCATGCAGTGGAGTATTTTTTAGCAAAGGTCAACAAGAGTTCGCACAGATATGGATCACTTCTTGGAGTCTGCTGTGCTTGTTAATATCCGTGGTGACCTTCCTGACGTACATCCTAAACTTCAAGCAAATCCCTTCCTTGGAGTCTCCCATCTATTTCATTGCATTGTGCTATGTGGTTGTGGCCTTTGCCTACACACTGTCTGTGGCAGTGGGCAGAAGTGCTTTGATATGCCACCATGAATTCACTAATGAGTTCAACGACAGCATATTAGCAGCAGAAGGGCTAGATAATCTATTGTGTGCAGCAATTTTCAGCCTATTATATTACTTTACGCTTTGTTCATGGACGTGGTGGTTTGTGCTTGCTTCTGAATGGTTGCTGTGTACTCTTAAGTGCACGTACATTAACAGCAAATGGCAGGTGTGCTTCCACGTTGTAGCATGGGGCGTACCACTGATACTTGTATTCTGTGTTGTAATACTCGGTCAAGTAACTGGAGACCCAGTGTTAAGAACGTGTTGGATCAGAAAGCACCAGGAACTTCCATTTTTGATCGTTCCTCTGTCAGTAATCATCTTTCTGTGTTCTGCCGTTGTTTTGATTTGTTTTGGCAGAGTAGTCAGTATACAGAGAAACACACAGGAAGCCAGTGTAAAGAAAATGAATACAATCAAACAAATTGTACTAATACGAGTCGGAATATTCTGCACCGTATTTCTGATACCAATGGGTCTTCTTCTTTGCTGCTATTGGTATGAATACTGGTATCGAACAGAGTGGGAAGAATGGTACTTGCAATGCAATGGCAGTTGCAGTGAGGGAGAAGGGCCGAGATTTGAGGTCTTCATGGTGAAACTAGCAGCATCACTTACAATGGGGATTGTGACAGTTGGATGGGTTTTAAGAAAAAGTTCTCTTTTAGCTTGGAAGAAGGCTTGCTGTTTTTGGCAGACAAAGGAACGTGCCATGAGGTACAATCCAACTGCAATAAGACTACAGATTGAAAAAGATCGATGTTCAAGCCAGTTTACTTTTACAGAAACTTCAGTTTAGTTGAATTTGAGTGAAAGAAATTGGGTTTTGTAAACAGCTGAATGTTAGTTTTCAATTTGCATTATGGTTTATGTGACTGTTGCCAACTTGGCTTATGTGCCATGCACAGTCAGGCATTGTGTTCATGTTTGTGCAGCAGTCGTCAACCACCACGCAAACAGTCTTTTTTCCTGGCACTATTCCAGCTATAGCAACATGTGTGTGTATGTGTGTGTGTTCTTACTGTACCCTGTTATACATCTTGTATTTTACAGTACATGAAACACTGCTAAACAATAGGTAGTACCTGGTGGCCAGGAACTTATGACCAGTGAAGTAATATAACGATAGGGGAAGCTAAAGCATGTTTGGCTGTATGTAGACTTTATGGTGATCCACCTGATTGTTATTGGACCAAGTACTGGTACTTCACCGACACTTTATGTGAAATTGTTACTCACTTGTATGAACTCATGCATTTTTGTGTGACCAATGACAAGTCGTAATCTTGAAACTAAGTTTCAGGAATTAAGGAGTTGGATAATGGGCTAGACTAAGTGGGGCTTTAAATTCTTGATAGTATGGCTTTAAAGCTGGGTCTGGAAACAGTGTTAGTGTTATTACTGTAAACACATCTGTACATGTGCAAGTGTTTACAGTAACTTCAATATTATTTACACACAACTGTGTATAAAATCTGTACCATAGTATAGCAATGTAGTAGACTGTAAACTAAAAATACATAGAGAGGGAATTACGAGCTATATTTTCCCTTGTAGCCCTCAGGGAGGGAAAATATCATAATTAAACCCCACTTGTTGTATAGGCAAAACGATACTAGGCGGGGCTTTCTT
Organism: Agelas oroides; assembly: GCA_949130485.1. Lineage (NCBI taxonomy): Eukaryota > Metazoa > Porifera > Demospongiae > Agelasida > Agelasidae > Agelas > Agelas oroides. The sequence goes on along the minus strand of OX422204.1, from coordinate 6,931,219 downwards.
GACAGTATGGCTTTAAAGCTGTGTCTGGAAACAGTGTCAGTTTCTTATGTGTTGGTATCAGCTGTATACGCATGCCATAATTGGCTACCAAGATACATTAGTGTTCTCTCTGATGTGGAGGTCGGTGCTGGCCCACCATCAGCCCACTACATGCACCACAGCGATACCACTCCTACAAAACTGCTCAACACTGTGTAAATATGCTCTCCCTTCTCATGCACACACTAACTAGTTACATAGTTACCAGTACTTGAGAATTGCAATCATCACATGTGTTACTATTAGTATAGGATAGTATCGCTATAAACTGTCCTATAATTTACAGGGAAACAATATCATTGTTTGCTATAAACTCTGCTATAATTCACAAGTAAACAATGTCAATGTACTTTTATGCACATTGACCAATCAAATCAGTATTAGAACTTTTGCTCAGTAGACAGCCATCCGAGCAATCTGATTGGTTCATTTTACTGTGCTATTTCACAGATACTCTATGAACATTATGTGTGTGAAACTGTTAACTATACTATTACAAATATAATTTTAGTCCTGAATGGCATGGCTAGTAAAACAACACTGTGTATCATATAGCCAGACTCTCATTAACCTTGGACTTAGCCTCGTTCCCAGGCTCTCGTGCGTGAGCCTGGGAACGAGGCTACCTTGGACTATTTGTTGCAACCTGCAAGTTTTCTCGCACATTGTGTATACATACTTGGTAGCCATTAATTCTGTCCTTATTAACAGCATCTCCATAGAGACGAAAAACATGTTACCATGGCGATGGCTACCAATGGATGCCTGAGACTATTTACAACAATGACATCCAGTATGAATATGCATGTTTTGAGGTTGATTTCAAGCATAATGCATCCCAGGTTCAATTTTGAAGCAATGATGAATTTAAAATATGCGTTCTTGTATCTCTGTAGAGTAGGTAGTGAATGCTTTTGTACTATACTAAGCATGGCAACCATTGGGTTAGCTATACAAGCAACCACAATAAACCAACAGTACCAACATGACTCCTCTGCCACACTCTTTTTGCAGCTTTGAAGATAAAGATCAGGTCCTGAGTTTGCTTTGTCTCAGTCATTATAATCCCCTTTCTCTTTGATGTTTATACAACACTGTCGGCTTTCTCTTTGATGTTTGTACAACACTGTCGGCTGCAGATTCAGCTGTTGACATTGTCATACTGAGAAGTGTGGCACACACACACATGCACCGCAAAGTAAACGAGTATGTTTGTCAACCTTGAATGAAACATTCACTAAAACACCAATTGCAAAAAAACTGATTTTCAGACTGAATGCTTAGAACTCTTGCCTCAAGTTGTTTTTCCCCCTGATTTCACACTTTATGTGGTAATGTCATTCATACACAGCAATCATATGCATACACGCACATTCACAACACACACTTCCATATTCCTCTCTGGTGTATATCGCCTTAATATTCTCTGCTTCACCTTTGTTGCTATGGTAACAGGTGGGTATTATTTTCCATATATACTCCACTTCACCCTTGTTTCTGTGGTAACAGGTGGGTATTATTTTCCATATACTGACAGGAAGTTGTAGATTCTGTAGATTCTGTTCCATATACCACAGGAAGTTGTAAAATGATGTTTCCTATAAGCTACCTTGTTTAGAGTGTAAATTACTTTACATGTTTACTAATAACATACCTTGTTTACAGTGAAAACTACCATGTGTATTTACTAATAACAACAAGGACCAATCAGAGTGGAGAATATAACAGATAAACCACAGTAGACAGGGATTTATGGTCCATAAACAACCCTCGCCCTCGGGCTGCGCCCTCGGGCTCGGGTGGTTTATGGACCATAAATCCCTGTCTGCGCCCGAGGGCGAGGGTTGTTTATGGACCATAAATCCCTGTCTACTGTGGTTTATCTATAACATAATGACAGGAAGTTGTAGATTCTGTTTCATATACCACAGGAAGTTATAAAATGATGTTTCCTATAAGCTACCTTGTTTACAGTATAAACTAACTTTGCAGGTTTTCTAATAACATACCTTGTTTACAGCGAAAACTACCATGTGTATTTACTAATGACAATAAGAGTGGAGAGTATAACAGATAAACCACAGTAGACAGGGATTTATGTCCATAAACAATCCTCGCCCTGGCTCAGGTGGTTTATGGACCATAAACCCCTGTCTACTGTGGTTTATCTATATACCACAAGTAGAAAACACTCAAGATTTTGAAAACTCCCTGCTCTGTTGCCACTTCCTCAACACGCATATAGGTAAACACATTTACTACACACAGTCTACAAAGCTCTAGGCTTGTAATTGCAGCCGCTGCTTGCATGGTGCAAGATCATGTGAGCCTTTTCACACTGGAGATAGTCCCTACCTCCCCATGTTCCTCTCCCCCTCCCTCCCACATGATAAACCATACAGTTGGTCATGAGTGAGTAAATATGCTCAATGCACTCCCCAAGACTACATGCATGAATGGCCAGACACTCCTCCACACTTGGAGTAGCCACCCAACTCTCCAAGAGGACAACAACATGCACATTCCCAGGCCTACTCTAGTCTCATACCCAGACTACTTTCACCATTGGGGAAAGCACACTTTTCCTGTGCATGGGTCCGAAATTGCAATCTGGGAACGAGACTGGGCCTACCCTACTCTTGTTTTTATGCACACTTGGCAAAATCAAAGCAAGGGAGATCCCCAATGATTCCATGCACGGTGATGACTACAGCTGATTAATAGCTGAGTAGATTGCATGAACGAACTGAAAAGCCACGTCTAATTATAACTGGCTGATGCACTAAATAACTGTCTGGTACAAAAGCACCAGTTTACTTTGTGCAAAAGTCAAACTTGGATAAACATCCCATCTGCAGATGTGTATATATGTATTCTGCCAACAAATTAATTTACGTTAGCATTACAATGAAAAGCTTTAATGCTTGTCAATTTCTTGCTGAAAATAACAAAGATTCCATGCACAATAATTCATATAGCTAGCTATAATGTTACTTATGTGAGTCCATTACACACAAACACTGACTATTAAAGTTCAGAGTTATGGAAATGTGTAAAGTTGACGACCTTCAAATCGCATGGTATCCGGGTCTATTTCAGTTATTCGAACAACTCCCCAGCTTGTTCCTTCTCCCAGTGTGCGATTGCGAACTCGAAATGTGATAACGAACCAGCCATCCGGCTGCACTTGACGAATTGGAGTAAGTGACTCAATTTGGAAGATGATTCCCTGAAGCCTACAAGCATCATAAATATAGTCGTGTCCGTAGTAAAGACCGTCATTTGCAAAAGCCAGCGTTCCCTCTTCTCCACCATACTCTCCATGCAGCATTACTGAGCCTGAAAACCGCACCTCAAAACCACCATCTCCCACCCGGTAATGCCTTGTGTTTGTTCTTCCGCTGACTAACCACCTGTTGAAAACAAATGTGCTGTTGAAAGACGACATAACCGGTCGAAATGTTGCATTTCCCAAAACTCTCTGTCCATATGCATCAGGCTCTACATTAGTGAAGTTGAGCCCATAGAAATCTCTGTAGAAGCGTAATGCAGCCTCTCTCTCCACATCAATCTGCTCCTCCGTATACCCCAGAACCTCTCTATAGTAGACATGGTCAGAATCCAACATATTACTTGAAGCGGGATATGTCACATTGGTTATAAGCATTAAGGCAGCCTTGAATGGCTCCTCACATGTTTGTGACTGGGCAGCAGCATTGTGCAGCATTAATAAACTTAAGAAGACAGCAGGAACCCATACCAGTGTGGCCGACATCTGAAAATGAAATGAAACAACCAACTCATGAAATGGCAATGATCTGCACTCCTATGCATGCAGTATTTCAGCTAGCTGCAGAAGATTGATTCTGAGCAACAAACCGTATGGATGCAGGGAGTGGACTTGCAAGTGTGGAACTTAATTGAAGCAACAACAAAATTTTTTTCAGGTGGCAGTGTCCACTACATGTATAATATGCACTAGCTGCAACATATTTTGTTGTCTGTTGCTATGCAACCAGGACAGTAGAGGCTGGAGGTGATAATATGGCAATGGGTTGCTATAGTAACAAACAACAAACAACAAACTATCCCCAGAACAGACATCTTCATGCACCCAAGGCTTATGCTAGTCTGTATGTATGTGGCCTCATTCCCAGGCACTTGGAACAAGTCTACTCTGCATTGGGATGCTGGAATTGTTGTCAGAATACGTATAATACCTAGCAACAAAAGAGCAAGCTATAACATTGCAGTAAACTGCATGAGGGAGCACAAGGGGTATAACCCTGCCTCTAGGGCTCTGTGTGGGGAAGGTGAAATTGGTCAGAATACATAGTTAGTAACAAAACAGCTAGCAGTGAACTGCATGAGAAAGCACAAGGATTACAACACGTTTCTTAGCCTTGTTCCCAGGCCTTGCTGCCTCCAGTACATTTGGTATATATGCAAAATACAAAACAGGCTGAACCCAGTGCTAGCACTACAGTGCATTAGTATAGTGCTATAGTGTACAGACAACACTGCAGTAGCTAACATAGTGCATTAGTATAGTGCTATAGTGTACAGACAGCACTGCAGTAGCTAACATTACTATAGTGCTATAGTGTACAGACAGCACTGCAGTAGCTAACATTAGTATAGTGCTATAGTGTACAGACAGCACTGCAGTAGCTAACATTAGTATAGTGCTATAGTGTACAGACAGCACTGCAGTAGCTAACATTACTATAGTGCTATAGTGTACAGACAGCACTGCAGTAGCTAACATTACTATAGTGCTATAGTGTACAGACAGCACTGCAGTAGCTAACATTAGTATAGTGCTATAGTGTACAGACAGCACTGCAGTAGCTAACATTAGTATAGTGCTATAGTGTACAGACAGCACTGCAGTAGCTAACATTAGTATAGTGCTATAGTGTACAGACAACACTGCAGTAGCTAACATTAGTATAGTGCTATAGTGTACAGACAGCACTGCAGTAGCTAACATTAGTATAGTGCTATAGTGTACAGACAACACTGCAGTAGCTAACATAGTGCATACCTCTGCTCCTGACCCTTGGTGTGAAGTTGAGGATCTGTGGATCTTGATGCCTGGATTATCTGCTACAGCTCAAATATATCACCTCTGTGCAGTTACCAGAGGACAAAATGCTAAGTATGTGAAGTACCACATTATTACCTACACTATAGCACATCCATAGAAAGAGTTTGTAGTCGGGGTGTAAACTATTTTCGTGATTATCAAAATTGTTAGCCTTATAGTCAGTGTTCAGGATTAAGGCTCTAATCACTTATTATAAGTGGCAAAATGTGGCACAGTGACTAGCTAGCTGAAGTCCTTCCTGCCAATTTCATTATTAGCACATATCTCTGCCCCACCGACACATGCCAGCAGACAGGCAAGCGACAGTGAAGTGGTTCTCAGAGGAGCACTTGAATGGAGGAAGTCCTGGGATGCTGGACAGTAGTGATGAGGAGATGACAGTGATGCTAGATGACTGATGAGGAGGCAGACATGAAGGAAGGTCTGGATTGTTGGACTGCAGTGATGAGGAGGCGGGAAGGGAGGAAGGTCCGGATTGCTGGACTGCAGTGATGAGGAGGCAGGAAGGGAGGAAGTCCTGGGATGCTGGACTGCAGTGATGAGGAGGCAGGAAGGGAGGGAGTCCTGGGATGCTGGACAGTAGTGATGAGGAGGCAGGAAGGGAGGAAGTCCTGGGATGCTGGACTGCAGTGATGAGGAGGCAGGAAGGGAGGGAGTCCTGGGATGCTGGACAGTAGTGATGAGGAGATGACAGTGATGCTAGATGACAGTGATGAGGAGGCAGGAAGGGAGGAAATCAAGATTGCTGGACTGCAGTGATGAGGAGGCAGGAAGGGAGGAAGGGATGAGGGTTGGGGGGATGTCTGCAGTTGAATTATGCAATACAGCTTTGGCGTCCCACAGTGGAGAAAGCAACCCTTGCTTTAGCCTTGTACCTGGTGCATGAGTACCAGGTTACCTTTACTTCGGATATCCAAGGTGTACATACATGCAGCTGTACATGGTACCCTACAAGATTTAGTGCAAGAGGACGTAAGAATGGGCATATTAAAGATCCATCTGTTGATGCAAGTCATAATTTACCACCAGTAGCAAACACCCACTGTGCGGGCATTTGTACGATGCCTGTGTAATTAGGCTGACAGTAAGACTTGGAACCACTGGCGGTTCTAGGGTGAATAAGCAAGGGGGTCCCACAACATATCTGAGGGGGTCCGGGGCATGCAGGAAATTTTTCAGTGTGCGAGAAGTGATCTGAGGCCACTTTCATGCACTACATGGCGAGTTGGTCTGCACTCGTGAAAAAAAAAAAGGATGTGTGCTATGTGCATTTATATGGTATACACTAGCTCAGGCTTGATTCTTGGTCATCTCGGGACCTTTGCTAGTACTCATCACGTTACCTGACACCCATGATCCATCCAGCCACATGAAGAGCAATCTCTCAGGAAAAAGAGGGGGCCTGTGCCCCCCCCACCCCTTAAAATCGCTAGTGCTTGGGACACATTAAATAGTTTGTGGCTGAGTTTCGGGTCAAGCTGATAAAATTATGGGTCATTGTGCTGTCGAGTAAGTATGTCACCTTGTGGGGACTGCAGGCCAGTGAATATAAATTGAAAACATTTCTGTATTTACACAGCTAATGTTACACTAGCACCTAGTCTGGACACCAGATCCTTCTGGCTGCATGAACCCTTCCTCACACAGCCAGAAGGGTAATTGTATGCCAAAACCACCAACATTTACCTGATCCTCCTTTTATTCAAGTTTGAACAAGTATGATAGATCCAGTAGTTATATTTTGCTCCACAAGCAACACGTTGCCGTCAATTTTCTTTTGTTGGCACATAAGAAGCTGTTGGCTGTGTGGTATTCCAAGTTTTGCTTCGACAACAGATGATACTGACTCTGTACAATCAGCTGGACGGGTGGAGTCTGCAGCTGAAAGTGCACCCTACCATCTGTGCTCTGTACAATCAGCTGGATGGGTGGAGTCTGCAGCCGAAAGTGCACCCTACCATCTGTGCTCTGTACAATCAGCTGGACGGGTGGAGTCTGCAGCCGAAAGTGCACCCTACCATCTGTGCTCTGTACAATCAGCTGGACGGGTGGAGTCTGCAGCCGAAAGTGCACCCTACCATCTGTGCTCTGTACAATCAGCTGGACGGGTGGAGTCTGCAGCCGAAAGTGCACCCTACCATCTGTGCTCTGTACAATCAGCTGGACGGGTGGAGTCTGCAGCCGAAAGTGCACCCTACCATCTGTGCTCTGTACAATCAGCTGGACGGGTGGAGTCTGCAGCCGAAAGTGCACCCTACCATCTGTGCTCTGTACAATCAGCTGGACGGGTGGAGTCTGCAGCTGAAAGTGCACCCTACCATCTGTGCTCTGTACAATCAGCTGGACGGGTGGAGTCTGCAGCTGAAAGTGCACCCTACCATCTGTGCTCTGTACAATCAGCTGGACGGGTGGAGTCTGCAGCTGAAAGTGCACCCTACCATCTGTGCTCTGCATGTACAATCAGCTGGACGGGTGGAGTCTGCAGCTGAAAGTGCACCCTACCATCTGTGCTCTGTACAATCAGCTGGACGGGTGGAGTCTGCAGCTGAAAGTGCACCCTAACAATAACAACATCATCTGTACCTACTTTTTTATTTAACAAACAACCAAACTTTCCTTTTTTTTTTTCTTTCTTCTCATACTGTTTGTATACTTACACGAATTGTTTGTGATCATGACTTCTAACCCAGACCTAGTACAGACCAGTACAAATAGAATGTGTGGAGTACAGTCTGGGTAGGTATACACTGTATAGTTACAACATTGGATACACTGGCACACATAATGCGCCTATCAAATTATGCTCCACTCCCCCCACTATGGGCTATAGTGGGATTTGACTAAATAAAACAGTCCCAACGTACAGGGTATCCCCTATAATCAAATCCCCTTGCAGAAGGTGGGAGATTTGACAAATACAGTGCAACTATTTTGTTAAATGTCCTACGCAGGACTCCCAGGTAGACTGGCCAATGGCCAATGGGACTATCCTGTTGAAAATTAAAATTCATTCATTCATTCATTCATTCAACTATGCAGTATATGGAAAACATTGCTGTATTCAAAATCTCTTCAGAGATATTCAAATTCCCGACTATAGGGGCAGCCTCTTTCAGTCGAACCCTCTATAGCCCTCACTAGTCTGCCCATACAGGGGGTAGTGTGGCATAAATTAGTGTGTGACCTACAGTGTTAATATGGAGCATAAATATTGGATATACTGCCTATACTCCGAGTATAGGTAGTATATCCAATTTATATCATGTAAACTATAACTCAATTTTGTGCAAACTATTTTTGGTACAACACGTAAAGTATTCTGGTACAACATGCAAGTTTTGTGCAAACTACATAATAGGAGTATATGACCCATTATACTCCGCTGTTCATCCAATGAGAAAGTGATGTAATGTTGTATAAATAATTCATAACCTACTAGACTTACCTACTGTGGTCTTGCTTAGTCCTCATACCACATGTTGCAGACAACACTGCCTCATTAAGCACAGTGTTTAAGTTCACAGAAAACAACCCCAAAACGATCATTCCAAGAAGGACAACAGTTATCACCAAACATGCATACAGTATGAACTGCGGGTGCAGGAGCTGTCTCTGTAGCAAGGTAGTGAGATTCTGCACTCGATGGAAGTACAGATGGTGGTTGTTGCTCTATTAAAGAAGAGCAGGCGTAGCAACTGCAAGATGGAAACAGCCGCCAAGGCGTACACAAGAACCACTTCCTTAGTCGACCCATCTCTACCAAATTTCGCGCCAGACTTTCCCCACCACGTGCGACCTCTGACTTATGAGCCTTGTTCCCTATAGTCTCGCGTAGCGAGAGTCTGGCTACACGAGACTAGTGGTCTTTGTCTGTGCACCTCGATCCTCGGTCACTCCTAGGTCTCACAACCTTAGTAGCACCCATCCTTAACAGTAGTAAGCGTGGCTCCTATGCATGGTATATACTGTAGCTGGCTCCGGGGAACTTTAATAATCTCGTGCCCAGACTATTTTTCCCCTCCGCGTGCGAAAAATAGTCTGGGCACGAGACTACCGGGGACCCCGAGTTTAATACTGACCGTAACATCATGAACTGGACAAGGAAGAATGCTGGCAACATGCACTGGACTTGCTCATACAGCCTCTGCGGTGAGATAAGAGCCCTAGACACATAGTAGCTAGCTCAACCTTGAAGAACAGCGTCAGCTACAGAAGTTAGCTGTAACTATGTACATTCACCGTTCCATTCCGCACCATATTCTAGTCCAGCGATTGAGACACCCAATTCTTGTGTGACTGCATGCACTTATGCTTCATATTGACTACTGCATATTCGCACAGAAGTTAGGCATATAGCTATGATGTAGCTAACAGGCCAGTGCCTAATTGAACAACAAACATTGCGTTGAGTGCATATTGTTTAGTGCCCTAGTGCACCCGCCCCGGGAACACCAACAAGCATGGGAAAGTGGTGCCTAGCGTCAAAACTCTAAATGGTTCGTGTGTTTGCTGTCCATGTTTTTACAATCATGCACTGACATGCACTAAAATTTGTTTTTATGCTAGCTTCCCAACATCCAACATGACTCTGGGTTAGTTGTGACGAAGACTTTCACTATTACAGTAGCAAGTTATTTTCACCAAGAAGACTGGCTGGGTTTCCACACTGTGTAGCACACTAGCCAGCCTTCTTGGTGAAAATAACATGCTACAGTAATACAGGGTATATTTGCAGAGTATAGATTAACCCAAAATAAGACCTTGCTAAGCTGAAGAATCAAGCCGTTTTTGAGTGATATTTTTTCCGGTACACCTTGGTACTATACGAATGTTCATCAATTTCAAGATTTAGATATTTTCCTTCTGAATCCTTGCGATTTAGATATTTTCCTTCTGAATCCTTGCGATTTAGATATTTTCCTTCTGAATCCTTGCGATTTAGATATCTTCCTTCTGAATCCTTGCGATTTAGATATTTTCCTTCTGAATCCTTGCGATTTAGATATTTTCCTTCTGAATCCTTGCGATTTAGATATTTTCCTTCTGAATCCTTGTGATTTTCTCCAAAAATGGCTTGATTCATTTAAATCTTCAGCATAGTTGCTTAAAAGTATATTATGGTGCCTAAATTTAGGCACACACATCATGTAAGGTCTTATTTTTGCTATACTCTGCAAATAAAAGGTGGTTGTTTTAACCTCCAAGTGGTTACCTTGGTTGCTTACAAGCTGGAGAGACAGTGGGTGTGGAAGACTAATTGCTTAAGGTAACCTGAGAGGCAGCTACCCAGTTCATCTTACAACCATAAGTATCACCATAGTATACTGGAAAATGTCACGAGTTTGTTGCCGTCCGAGTGTGCAGCACGAGTAACAATGCCAACGGCAACAAACGAGTGATATTTTTTTCCGGTATAGCTTGGTACTATGGTGATGATGATTTTATCATACGAACCTTCGATTTCATTGCACGTTCAGACGCATCGCACGTGACTCGTAGTGCCTGATACAGATTCTCGCGTGACTTGTAGTAAAAATATGGCTTTTATAAACTATGTGCAGCTGCAAGGCTTCCCCATTGACTCCCGTACATTAACGTGAGTTACACATATTATAAATATATGTGATACAAGATTGTGCATTACATACATGTATGTATGGCCCACTGAAAATATAAACTGGTTGTTATAACTACATAGTAGTTACTCTGGTTGCAGACAAGCTGATTTTGATACAGCCGAATGGCTGCAGAGTAGCAGATCACACTGTGTGCCTATGCAAGAGCTACATCAAACACAGTACTTGCCACACAAGGGTACACTGCACAGGACATGCATGTCTGCCAATGAAGCCAGGGTCAGACTGGCCATTGCATGTGATTGCTTCCTCTCTCGGGAAACTGAAGTGTACTTGTATTGACAGTTTTCTTGAGGTTTGTTAGACTTGCAGGTCGATTTCCTCTCAAGCTGCATTCATGATTTTGAAGTGCACTTGTAGAGTAAATTCTTTTGTAGACTGTTGTGGTTGCACGCTTGTTCCTAATACAATTAGTCTAGTTGGTCTCGTTCTTCGGTTTGTTCTTCTGGGAACGGTTGGTCCTCTTCAGCTTGCCTGTTACCACATTCGAGACCTTGCATTGAGACCTTGACCTTTTCTTTATATGTGTTTGGGAATAACTACACTCCAAGATACAACAGAGAAAAAAAGCATATAAAAATTAAAAACAAGCAGACAATGAATTAAAATTACTTGTTGCTGTAAACATATTTGCAACAGAAACTACACACTGTGCATGATTTACTTTAAAAGAAGTAGGATTCACATCTAGTCTGTGTGTGTTAGCCTCGTTCCCAGAAGAACAAACCAAAGAACAAAAACGGGGGGAGGCCTGCATGGGAATGAGGCTATGTGTGTGTGTGTGTGTGTGTGTGTGTGTGTGGAATAATTATCCCCAAGATGCAAGAAGGCACTGGCTTATTATGTCAATCACATTAGGCAGAAAAACCTTACTGTCCGTATGTGGTGTGCTGGAACAACATTATTCTAGGTGTGCATAATGTTAAATGCAGACTATACATGACTTGTGTTAAACATTGTGTACTGTAAACACTGCTCATCTGTTGGCTTTTATAAAATATTAGGGAGCAACTGAAAAGCCAGGAAATCAGGTACAGAAACATTAAGTATTCAACCAAAAGAAATGACCTAGGTGACAAAATGATGCAACTGGAAACATTCCACAAATGTGGTAAATATAACTGACCTTGATACAGAACCTAAACCACAAAATATACAAGCAGGAAATTAGGAACCATGACAAGCAGGAAATTAGGAACCATGACTTAACCTACATGCAGAAATATACACAAATTAATAAATAAGGGCAATAGCTGTCACAGTGAGGTAATCCCTCACACTGGGTATATCTCTTATTACACTAGTTTCTGTGCAATACGGGATATTGCCGTCAAGCGAAGAGTATATTTATGAGTCCAAAGGATGACGAAGAGGCTAAAGAAAGCAGTGGGCATCCAATCTTCCCATTGAACAAAAGTCTCAAATGTATGTATATATAGTGAGAATTAGATGTGTAGTGTTTTTATTCTACCTTGAGGTCCTACTGCTTTTCGGACTCAGGTCAGTAAAGGCCCAATTAGAGACTGCTGTGTTCCTAGCAAATGGCTAGCTTTCTAGATTAATAATGACTATAATTATGTAATTAGAAAATTATGTATACTTATATCTTGTTGCCAATGGCAACATAATTGAAGCCACTTTGGTTGTAACATGTACAGGATCTGACCTATCTGGATAATCAAGTTTACTTCACACTAATATGATACTTTTCCTCCAAATATTCTGAAACCAATGCAAGTGGATTTTGTGGGTGTATGTTTCGTGAATTTGGAGAGCTGAAACTTACACACTACTATAGCAGTGACAAAGATTGCATAATGGGGGTAAAATTGAAACAACCATGCAAGGTGTATTGCAGTTACATGGTGATTGCAATCTCTAGCTGTGTAGTCGGAACCACATTCAGTTATAATTTAACAACTGGGAGATGGCCTTGTTGACAGGCACAGTGGAGGGCTGTGCGACCATCATTGTCACGGATATCAGGATCACAGTTACCTACGTTCACAAGGTACAAAAGTCCTTGGATAATTCATTGAAAATGATCATCACAACATTTGCAACATTTGAGAGGTTAACACAACTGTACAATGCACATTTCACAAAAAGCTAACACTATCTATAGTGTAAGCTCATTACATGCAATTACTAAAGTTTAGTGTCCAAGTTTAGAGTTACACAAATGTGAAAACTTGGCGACCTTCAAATCGGTTGGTTATTGGGTTTACAGAAGACACTCGGCTAACCCCCCAACTGAAGCCTTCACCGAGCCTGCGATTGCGAACTCGAAATATAGTAACCAAAAATCCATCTGTCCGTACAAAACGAGCTGGAGCAATTGTTGATACTTGGATGTCAATTCCCTGTTGTTCACAAGCATCGTAAATGTAGTCATGTCCGTACAGTAGACCTTCATTTGCAAAAGCCCGCCTTCCTTCTTCTCCACCATACTCTCCATACAGCATCACTGGGCCTGAAAACCGCACCTGAAAGCCACCATCTCCCACCTGGTAGCACTTTGATCTTGTGTTTCCATTTACCAACCATCTATTGTAAACAAAAGTGTTGTTATATGGAGTCATAAAGGGTCGCATTGTTGCATTTCCCAAAGATCTGCGTCCTTTTTCATCAGGTTCCACATTGGTGAAGTCAAGACCGTAAGAGTCTCTGAAGAACTGCATTGCAGCCTCCCTCTCTCGATCAATCTCTTCCTCTGTATAACGCAGGACATCCCTGAAGTAGACCAGATCTGAATCCAAAAATCGGGCTGAAGCAGGATATGTCTTATTGGTTACAAGTGTTAGCACAGCTTGGAACTGGTCCTCGCACATCTGTGACTGGGCAGCAGCATTGTGCAGCATGAGAAAACTTATGAAGACAGCTGGAATCCACAGCAACGTTGACATCTGAAAATTAGCAGCAAAGAACGTATACAAGAGAATGGTACCTTCAATGTTCTACGCCGATAGACAACATGCAGTACAGCAGTTCAGTGCTAAGACAACAGTGCAGCAGTTTAATCAGCTATAGACAGACAATCAGTTTAGTGTGGAATTTAGACTTCAGTTGCTATTGTGTGTACAGACAGTTGCAAACCTCTTCTCCAGAGATTGAGTGATGAATGTTGTAAGGAAAGTGGCCCAGTTGCAGACAGACTGAAGAGACTGGTAGTTGTGAGAGTTTTAGTTTGGTGCTACAGCTTATAAAGCCTGAGGAAAGCCATGCAGTGAAGTTGTGTGTGGGAGTTAGCTAGCCCAAGGCCTTCCGGCCGTCCCGTGATCGCTTGCAGTATATACAAAAACCGGACTGTGGGGAGCCTGGGAACGTGGCACTACCGTAAAAACTGCATGGTCTAGGAATACGCGCGCGCGCGTATACAGAGATCCTATACCCAAGTCTCGTTCGCCTGCATGCACATGCACAATGTTAACAGTGGCGGATCTAGGAATTTAGAAAGGGGGGTTCAGTCATCGGCGCGCAAAGCGCGCCGGAAATTTTTGGGTTGCCACGCCCACTTTCGGTCACGTGAACGCATTCATACGTACAATAATATATAGCTGGAAGGCCGAACCGAGGGGTCCGTCACAAACGAAATCTCGTATATACACTGTCCGACAGTGTTGTTTTAGTTAACTATAACTTTAACTAAATACATTTTAGTATGGTCTTTTTAAAATTTAGTTAACCAAAACTACAACTAAGTAAAATTTTTTTGCTAAGCTGGGAACTATAACTAAAATATCCAAGAACATACAAGAAGAAACCTGTCGGCAGAAATCCAAACTGAAATCCACAAATCCAGAAATCCACTCTGAAATCCGAAATCCACGTGAAATCCAGTGGATTTCGAAATCTCGTACTCCGAGGCGCGCCGTGGCGGACCCCTCGGGCCGAACTGAATATCTCGAAGCAACTCTAGGCGTAGTCAAACGTCTGGAGATCAGTAAGGAACTGATACGTGAATGTGTAACTGTGCCTGGTTGTTGTTGCTGCATGCCACTGCTGCATAATCATTTGATGGACTCGTGCAGTTATGTACGCAAAATACATTACTAGCCGCCAAAGGGGGGTGCATTTGCACCCCCCTTACCCCCCCTAAATCCGCCACTGGTTAAGGCATATTACGTAGTCAACGGTCCGGTTCGTCCAGTTTCAACTAAAACTTGCTAGATGGCTGCGAACAGTGTGAAAGAATCTCTTCCGAGTGTTCCTTCCATCAACTTTCCATTCTCCCAAGCGAACGATTAGTCTCGCAAGCCTCATCTGCAAAGAGCTTGCAAGATAAGTTCCAAGGCCGTAGACAAGTGGGTGCTTGGGGGTGCTGCATGAATTTTGGGCATTTCTATGTAAAGAATATATCGGTCTGACCATGGCCAGACCATTTTTTCAGCCGACTTGCATGCGGCCTAATTGGCGCTATCCGCGTTCGTCTCAGTTCAACTGGAAGGAAGGAACACTCGGAAGAGATTCTTTCACACTGTTCGCAGCCATCTTCAGTCTGGGAACGAGCTAGAATGAACGCACGGTGCGTTCATTCTAGCTCGTTCCCAGACTGAAGTGCAATTCAGAGCCTTGAAATTAGCCGTTGCTTTGATTGGTTGTAGTCATGGAAAGAACGCACAGGAACCTTTTAGCAGAATCCATAGCAACAGCTATCCCATGGCGTGGGGATGCACTATATTCACCAGACCTCCCTTTGGAAAATCTGGGTTCAAGACTAGGTGATATAATCTTGAGATCGACTCTGTGTGTGTAAAAAAAGCAACAACAAATGTCATGATCAATCTTTTAACTGGCACTGGCTTCATGAACAATTATGTCAATCATCTTAGGCAGAAAAACTTATTGTCCGTATGTGGTATGCACTAGACATGGAAGAGTATATGTTAATATTCACTATGAGCTACCGTGCAATATATTCTCCTGTGGCATGGGTACCTGGTAGTGTTAGAAGCAAAACAGAGTATGCAACTATAGGCTCTACATGTGTAGTTGTTAAACATTGTGTACTGTAAACACTGCTCATCTGTTGGCTGGACAATTAACAGTTAGTATATCTCTTATTCTAGTTTCGGACAGGGATATTGCGCTCATGTGAGAAGAATTTTCATGACTTCAAAGGGCGAGGACAAGGTTAGGGAAAGTAATTATGCACCACAAAATGACTTGGTACATATGTGTTGTTTAAACTACACAGTGGCTGTGGGTAGAATAAAAAACCGATAGTTATGATAAGTTTTCAAACGGGCTGCACTTTTTGTTTGAGAGTCTAGCTTGTGTCATACTATGAGTAGACTGTGCGATAATTAGCATGGTGTGGTTTGCCTTCTAGCCCAGGGGCTCAGGGGCATAGCGAGGAGGGTTTCCTGGGGTTTCCTAAAATCCGCTTCATTACCATGGGGTACCTTGTTAGAAAATACTTGGAAGAGCCAGAGAAATCATTGGTAGGTAGCTAAGCACCACCCCCTACCCACCTCATCCTCAAGACTCAAATTTTATGCTAAATTCCTACTAAGCATATGTGTATGTGTGCTTTCTGGTTGTCTCCAATACCACACACAACCACTAATTATAAAGCCGTAAAATGAAGGTTCTCGGGGGTATCAGAAAACGTCTGCCTGAAAGCTTGAGTTGTTATCTGAAGAAAATGCAAACAATAACCTATTTATAGTCATGCACAATACATGTCAGTGGGGACTGAAAATTGATGATGACGAAGCATTTAGTCAAAACATCGGCAAAATGTTTTCCAATATCAAGCCGGTAGCAGACAACCTTCTTTCCATTTATGCAGCTAGGAGCTGAAAATTACACACTTCACAAGTTGTGGATAGGGAAGCTAAGAAAGCAGATCTAAGTGTGGGTGGAATATGTCGGTGTAATTTTGGTAAGTGGAAGGATTGAGCATAAAATGAGAATTACAGAAATTTGTGAATATGATAATGTATAGCAAAGTCCTCATGTCGACAAGTCCAGAACCATGCGTGTGGCAATGTGTTTATAGTGTTTATAGCATGGCTGAGGTCCAGAACCATGCGTATAGCAATGTGTTTATAGTGTTTATAGCATGGCTGAGGTCCAGAACCATGCGTGTGGCAATGTGTTTATATCACTGCAAAAACAAGTTGGTTGTTTTAACCACAGAGTGGTTACCCTGGTTGCAGACAAAGTGGAGAGACAGTGGTTACGAGAGGTTTACTTTGGTATGGAAGACTGATTGCATAAGGATTTACCCAAGATGCAACTGCCCAGTTCCTCTTACAACCACAATACACTGATAACCCTCAGAACATCTGTGAATGAGTCAATACAAATGCACTTCAAAGTTGCGGTAAGGACCTTTCATGCTCCTAATGCACTGTAAAAAAAATTAGGTTACTTTAACCATGTTTGCTCAGTTGCACCAGAGTGGTATCATTATCAAAAGTCTCAGGAATGCTTCTAAAAAGGTTTCTTGAAATTCCATCCAAGAACTTCTTTAGTTAAATTACTATCAGAAGTCCTATTTGGCTACATTACTGGCATTTCTACCATAAGTATGCAACCAAACCTTTTCCAGAAATGATAATTGATAGGTGTTCTGAAAAGAAGACTGGGTTTAATTAAAAGAGAAGCTTCTCAACATTTTGATTTCAAGGTCTTCTGTTTGGAAGCATTCCTTGAACTTCATGATGTGTACACCACATGCACATGCAACTGAGATAACCGGAATATGGTTGAAGTAACCTAAATGTTTTTACAGTGTGCAAGCAGGTGATTCCCTCACAGATGTTCTGAGGGTTGTCAGTGTATTGTGGTTGTATGATGAATTGGGCTGCTACATCTTGGGTTGCCTTATGCAATTAGACTTCGGTACCAAAGCAAACCTCTCATAACCACTGTCTCTCCAGTTTGTCTGCAACCAGGTTAACCACTGTGTGGTTAAAATAACCAACTTGTTTTTGCAGTGTAGTGTTTATAGCATGGCTGAGGTCCAGAACCATGCGTGTGGCAATGTGTTTATAGTGTTTATAGCATGGCTGAGGTCCAGAACCATGCGTGTAGCAATGTGTTTATAGTGTTTATAGCATGGCTGAGGTCCAGAACCATGTGTGTAGCAATGTGTTTATAGCATGGCTGAGGTCCAGAACCATGCGTGTGGCAATGTGTTTATAGTGTTTATAGCATGGCTGAGGTCCAGAACCATGTGTGTAGCAATGTGTTTATAGTGTTTATAGCATGGCTGAGGTCCAGAACCATGTGTGTAGCAATGTGTTTATAGCATGGCTGAGGTCCAGAACCATGCGTGTGGCAATGTGTTTATAGTGTTTATAGCATGGCTGAGGTCCAGAACCATGTGTGTAGCAATGTGTTTATAGTGTTTATAGCATGGCTGAGGTCCAGAACCATGTGTGTAGCAATGTGTTTATAGCATGGCTGAGTTGACTAGAAAATGTAGCTCTGGCTACTCTGTTTTGGTGAGCAGCAGTTATTGTCCTTGCAAAATTGAAACCATTTATATACCAGTTAATCTATGTTTTGCATCCATGTGGATTTGGAGTGTTTGGCAAAAGATTAATGGATAAACATTTGGAATCATTTGGCTAGGAATACATAAAAAGATTAATGGATAAACATTTGGAATCATTTGGCTAGGAATACATAAAAAGATTGATAAACATTTGGAATCATTTGGCTAGGAATACATAAAAAGATTAATGGATAATCATTTGGCTAGGAATACATAAAAAATTAAAAAAAAGTCTCTTGATTTCAGGTAACTATAAACACTGGACCCGGGACCCAAGGACTGGGGATCCAAGGACCCAAGGACCCGAGGACTGGGGATCCGAGGACCCGAGGACCCACGGACCCGAGGACCCAGAGCCTTGAGGGCTGTGTTGCACTCAGTGCAGCAGTCACAGTACAACTACACAGTCAAGTGCCAATGCTACAAGCCCAAACTCTTGTATGCCGTCACTATGCACACCAAAGGCATTATTTATAGCAGACACTGCTATTTCAAACTATCCTCTGACTTCTTTGATCCTCAGAGCAGCCTACGGTCAGTTTTGCAAAGCCAGATCACTAAACTTGCACACGCAAAGCGAGAGAGTCTCGAGACACTTATGTATGTGACCTTTGCATGCAATAAAGGAGACTATTCTTGGGTTTGCAGAGTGAAGAAAGGATGCAGGAAGCTAGCAGATAATGTGAAATAGCACAATCTGGTGTGAAGAGTGTCTTTTGTGTGTATAACAATGCGGACTCTATGACTCTCACAATGACAAAGGCGTAAGTTTGAGCTTAGAACATTGACACACTGAGTTGCTTGTAGTTGCATTTCTGTCATAAAAGCTAAGTGCAACACAGCTAGGTCCTCTGGTCCCGCTCCTTGGGTCCCCAGTCCTCGGTCCGGGTCCAGTGTTTATAGTCTCCCCTTGATCTCCTCTGTCGTGACCAACATAAGGCATTTAGTTATGCACAGGTGCCAGGGATTTATGGCAGTAACCAGACCGAGTCCGAGGGCGTAGCCCAAGGACGAGGTTTGTTTACTACAGCCATAAATCCCTGGCCACCTGTGCTATAACTATTATATATCCCACCTGATTGTTCCTTGTTGTTATTACTGTAAACACATCTGTACATGTGCAAGTGCTTACAGTAACTTCAATACTATTTACTGTCACAGTAAAATGATGTAAAATCTGTACTATAGTCTGACAATGCAGTAGACTGTAAACTAAAAATACATGGAGAGGAAATTATGAGCCATAATTTCCCTTGTAGCCCTCAGGGAGGGAAATTATCACAGTAAATCCCCACCTGTTGTATAGGCAAAACTATACTAGGTGGGATATATGATAGCTTCTGACAGCCGGTCTCCTTTGTGTGTCTGTAACTAGGGTAGCCACTTTGGGGCCCATCTGTCTCCTTTGTGTGTCTGTAACTAGGGTAGCCACTTTGGGGCCCTTCTGTCTCCTTTGTGTGTCTGTAACTAGGGTAGCCACTTTGGGGCCCATCTGTCTCCTTTGCAGTGTGTCTGTAACTAGGGTAGCCACTTTGGGGCCCATCTGTCTCCTTTGCAGTGTGTCTGTAACTAGGGTAGCCACTTTGGGGCCCATCTGTTTACGGTATGTCTGGGTGTGCAACAATTCTACCATTGGCTTCTGGTGTGAATACTTTAATGTGAGCAATAAAAAACCTGCACTACGGATGTATACCCTCCAAAGAAGCCCATGATACAGCCCTACTGATATCGTAGTCAGATTGTAGCTTAACAAGACCACAGTTTCCATGATACAGCCCGACTGATATCCTAATCAGATTGTAGCTTAACAAGACCACAGTTTCCAATGAAGCCACATGTTCCCAGGATGGCCCATGATACAGCCCGACTGATATCATGAATTGTAGCCACAGCTTCCAATGAAGCCACATGTTTCCAGGCCTTGATGGCCCTTGGTAGCTACAGCTAAGACTACAGTCTCCAATGAAGCCACATACTTCCCAGGATGGCCATGATACAGTTGATGGATATCATAATACAGATTGTGGTTTGACAAGACCACAGTTTCAGATGAAGCCACATGTTTCCAGGATGGCCCATGGTAGCTACAGCTGACGGATATCATAATACAGGATGGCCCATGACACAGCTGACTGATATCATACTACATGAATTGTAGCTTTTTGTTGACAAGATCACAGCTTCCAATGAAGCCACATGTTCCCAGGATGGCCCGTGGTAGCTACAGCTGACTGATATCATACTACAGGATGGCCCATGACACAGCTGACTGATATCATAATACACATTGCAGTTTGACAGGATACAGTTTCCAATGAAGCCACATGTAGGGCTCAAAGGAAAAAATCAAAGGTGCACCAATTTCAAATCTGTTGTGCTAGAACTATGAAAGCTGGACTGTAATAGTTCGTGCCGCAAAGCTATCTTTAGCCAATTTGCCTTGCCTTGAAAGGGTCAAATGTCAAAAATTGGGCGATATTCGGTTCAAGTGACTTTTGAAGCTTCGCTATAAAACTAGTGGTACTGATGGATTTCACTTGATGTATCCTGTGCAAAAATGCTTGGACCACTCAAGGTTATAGCTGTCAAAAGACTGTATTAGCTGTTATTTTATGTTGCAATACATTTTCCCCATAGAAGAATTGACAGTTTGAAGTGACTTTTGACAAGTAAATTTAGCAAGCACCAATGCAATTGATTATTTTTCATTGGTAGAGTATAAAAATAGGTGAACCACTCGCGTGGATATCTGTTAAAGGTATGTTCATAATTATATAATCCCCATATAAAATTTAAAAATCCCATAATGGCCATATTTGGCACATAACTTTCTGTTTGCTGAATACATTTTTGCAAGAATGAAGGTCATAGAAACTATTGCAACTGTAGTTTACAAACAAGGTCACTTGGTTCTTGGATTTCAGCACACTTGAGTCAAGTTCATTCAATCTTCAATTTTTCCTCAGGTCCCCTACCACATGTTCCCAGGGTGGCCCATGATATAGCCGACGGATATCATAATACACATTGCAGTTTGACAAGACTACAGTTCATATATAATCCCCATATAAAATCAAAAATCCCATAATGGCCATATTTGACACATAACCTTCTGTTGCAAACCTCTTCTCCAGAGATTGAGTGATGAATGTTGTAAGGAAAGTGGCCCAGTTGCAGACAGACTGAAGAGACTGGTAGTTGTGAGAGTTTTATTTTGGTGCTACAACTTATAAAGCCTGAGGAAAGCCACCACTAATAGTCACCAGCATGAACTTTTGTGCTCGAGTCACTACAACTGCAACTGTACTACTGGAGTGTTTATTAACAAGTGTGAAAACTGTAAGCTTTTATGGTAGGTAGGTAGATAGATAGATAGATAGATAGATAGATAGATAGATAGATAGATAGATAGGTAGGTAGGTAGGTAGGTAGGTAGGTAGGTAGGTAGGTAAGTAGGTAGATAGGTAGGTAGGTAGATAGATAGATAGATAGATAGATAGATAGATAGATAGATAGATAGATAGATAGATAGATAGATAGATAGATAGATAGATAGATAGATAAATTTTAAGGAAATGTCTCATCAGCCAGTGGCTGGTCTCCCTGAGAGTCCTGCATAATTAAGGTGCAGAAATCATCACAGAATACCAAAATATGTACAAAAATAAAAATTGATATACTAACACAAGAAGGCTAGGACTTTTTCAGTGGGAAGGCCTGCATGTGAATGATAACACACCATTATAGGTGGAACACCCCACTTTTGTTTAAAAATTACATTAATTTTTAAACAGTGACAACATGAAAGTAATTAGATGTCCTTTGCGAAGGAATGGTGTCTTGTGCCATGGTTGGAGCAAATTGTTCAAGTATGCTGTGGTGTCTTGATTATTGTTGTAACTAATGTAGCTAGTATAATGTATGATGTCATAGTTGGTAATGATTTTTATATGATCTAGTGCGCATGTGCAGTTCTGTGTCCTGCACCTCATGCCATGTCAGAAATAAAATGGTATCCTCTACTTGTCTAAATCTTCCTGCATCCAAGCGGTCACGACATATACTAACTGGTTCAACATCTATAGTGTAGTGTCTCCACGATGGTTTGTATCCATGAATTACTCATTAGTCGATGATGCCATGAGTTAAAGTTGTATGTCACTGAAGAGCATGGTATTTCGATTTTTTGGTCTTGTTTGCATCTGCTTAGACTCATTTCAGCTTTGATTTTCCTATAAGGTCACTGTTTCAATGTCCGCCACCAAGGCAAGTCTTACTGCTTCACCCTTGCATATTAAACTTGAGCTCCATAGGCAGTTAAGTATGGATCTCTGCATCTTTTTGGCTACCTGTCAGGACAACATAAGCTTGCTCTAATTGCTGCCCATTCCTGGGACAACTTTCCCTGAGAGTTTCCAGGTAGCTGGATTGTCATTCCTCACTATATGGTGCACCATCATTGTGCTGGCAAATTATGACTAATATAGAAATTGAACGGTGGCAGATACTTTCGTTCACAGTTCACTGATAGTGCATTGTAGCTATAGGCTGGAGTTTTTGATGTTAAAGGTCACCAGAAGGATAGCTTCCTTTCCAATTATTGCTGTCTTCTTAACATGATGACAGACTCTCACACCATTCCCAGCCACCCCACAGAATAGCTGTTCAATAGACGGCTCATTATCATGATTGTCTTTGGCAAATTATTTCTAGAGGAGACAACAGAAATTGAACAGTGGCCAGATGCTTTCCAGTCTTGTTCACAGTTCACTGGAAGTACATTTTAATTACCCAAGTTATAGGTTGAAGTTCATTGTTGTTAAAAATCACCTGAGGAATAGCTCTCTTTCCAACTGCAGTCAGTCGTTTTGCTCGATCATGTTCAACACACCCTTCTCAAAGGTGCATGGCACATGCAAAGTACAGAGTCGTCTCCATTCCAGTAGTCTGTCTGGTTCCGCGAGACTGGTTTGCAAGAGTTGGATGTTGATGCCAGTTGTTGATCACCGGATTCACCATGCATTGGCTGAGTTGGAACTCATTCTGTACTCTACTCGTGACTGCATTGACTAATAACTCAAACGGTTTTGCATGAGTATGCATGTGTAGCCTCACACGATAACTTCAACTTTGTCATTTGAAGTAGTGTGCTCTGGAATATGCTTGTATGCTCACAGCTACCAATTGTGCTCAGGATTTTTGCTGGCAGGATTTACAAACCTGGAATCCAAGCTTACCAATCAGACTTTGGCAGCATTACTATACTTGCAAAATGCAGCAATTTTTACATGGCTGTTTATAATTTCAGTGTCCATACGTATTATACAGACCGGAGATTTCTGGTCGGAACTAACAACTGTGCGGATCCAAAAGCTGTTATCATAAAACAACTGGGCAATGATTGTTTTGATGACTCTAAGCCACTTACTGGAAGCTAAAGTATGGAATGGCAAAGCTTATTGTGAACTGAACCCCAGTTGTAATAATATAGTTGGCGCAATCAAATCACCGTCAAATTGTTCTCTAATACCACTTATACATATGATTGTATTTTGTAAATTTATTTCAAACAACAGCAAGTCAAAATATGATACTTTACATGTATGTGTGCATTACAAGGTTCCATTCAAAATGCAAACACTCAAAAAGTGTACGACAAAAAACTATAAACTTTCAAAAGTGTGCATCCAGTTCTTGTGTTTTAATGTGATATGAAATGGTGTAGTTACAAGTCACTACCCAAGTTCTCTTTGGCAGGCAGAGTATCGCTGTCTTGAATGTGCCTGGTGTGGAGATTGAGAGAAGCGACATGTGAAGTCACAGACTTACACATTCTATGCATGATTAATGTGCAGAGTTGCAAAAGTACAATGAGTATAAGCATAAACTCTGTATTACTCCAAGTCTAAACTGTACCTCACGATGGTCATGGAGCCTAGATTTCAGTGCTGGGTTTCCACACTGTGTGGAAACCTATAACCAACCTTCTTGGTGAAAATAACTTGCTACAGTAATAGTGAAGGTCTTTATAGCTATAGATACCTATAGATACTTTAGAGTTTAGTGCTATACATAGGTGAAATCTTTGTTAGTAGGCTTTAGGAAAACAAAGTTCACTGCTACTTAGCTACAAGACCTGAAGTAGAAAGCCTTAGAGTTCAGAGTTTTGTGGTTTCTTAAGTTGCATCTTGGGGTGTAACAAAAGCAATTACAGCACCCCAAGATGCTCATAAGAGGTTAGTGCTGCAGGTTTTCCTTGGCTCAAACACTTTAGAATTCAGTGGTACGTAGGTAAAAACTTGGGTAGTATAGGCTTTAGCAAAACACAGTTCATTGCTACTTATGAACACCACAAAACACATGTGGACCAAGCACCATGTTAGCTACTGTGTGGTCATATTTGACAAGATGTGAGGTAAGCTAAAAAAGGTTTATCAAAATGCAGTTCACTGGTATCATGGCGTAATACAGCAGACTGCAAAAGTCTTGCAACAAGCAAACTGAACAGTGGAAAACCACAATTGATTTACCACATATGAATCTGATTATCTTTCCCACCTCAGCATGCCCTTCCTCTTGGATCAAACACAGTAAATCAATTGCGGTTTTCCACCGTTCAGCTTGCAAGACTTTTGCAATCTGCTGTAGTTATTCCTTACAAAAGCAATTGTGGTAAGGCATACGCCCTGTCAAGTAGGAAGCCCCAGATTTAAAACTGCCCACTGTTTATGCGGTCTCTTTACTTGCAGCCGGTGACAGACTTGTGGCAGCATTTTAATGTACTAATCTACTAATGTGGTCAACTCATGTCAGATAGGCCCTTACTCTCAGGTGACTGGGAGTACCTTGAAAACATCAGCAAACATTTTTTCGATATCAAGTTGGTAACACTGAGAACCATTTATGCAGGAGCCAACTGACAAGCCACTGAAAATTACACACTTCACACAAAATTACACACTTCACTATGCATTGATAGGGGAGAAAGCAGATCTAGGTCTGGGTGGAATATGTCAGTGTAATTTTGGGAAGTGGAAGCATTGAGCATAAAACGAGAGGATTTGTGAATATGATAATGTATAACAAAGCCCTATGTCGACAGGTCGTGTGGCAATGTGTTTATAGCATGGCTGAGGTCCAGAACCATGCGTGTGGCAATGTGTTTATAGCATGGCTGAGTTGACTAGAAAATGTAGCTCTGGTTTGAAGGCTAGGAATAGTGGGTATAATAAATCCTAAGCATATTAGATAAACTGTACATGTTAAGTTTGTAATGCAGTTGTGATGTCATCCTAACAGATGTTCCATGATCTCCTCTGCCATGACCAACATAAGGCATTTAGATAGCTTCTGTCTCCTTTGTGTGTCTGTAACTAGGGTAGCCACATTGGGGCCCATAATGTGAAATGGCACAATCTGGTGTGAAGAGTGTCTTTTGTGTGTATAACAGTGCGGACTCTATGACTCTCACAATGACACAGGCGTAAGTTTGAGCTTAGAACATGTGTCTTTTGTGTGTATAACAATGCGGACTCTATGACTCTCACAATGACAAAGGCGTAAGTTTGAGCTTAGAACATTGACACACTGAGTTGCTTGTAGTTGCATTTCTGTCATAAAAGCTAAGTGCAACACAGCTAGGTCCTTGGGTCCCCAGTCTTCGATCCTCGATCGGGTCCTCGGTCCGGGTCCAGTGTTTATAGTCTCCCCTTGATCTCCTCTGTCGTGACCAACATAAGGCATTTAGTTATAGTTATAGCACAGGTGCCAGGGATTTATGGCAGTAAACAGACCGAGTCCGAGGGCGTAGCCCAAGGACGAGGTTTGTTTACTACAGCCATAAATCCCTGGCCACCTGTGCTATAACTATTATATATCCCACCTGATTGTTCCTTGTTGTTATTACTGTAAACACATCTGTACATGTGCAAGTGCTTACAGTAACTTCAATACTATTTACTGTCACAGTAAAATGATGTAAAATCTGTACTATAGTCTGACAATGCAGTAGACTGTAAACTAAAAATACATGGAGAGGAAATTATGAGCCATAATTTCCCTTGTAGCCCTCAGGGAGGGAAATTATCACAGTAAATCCCCACCTGTTGTATAGGCAAAACTATACTAGGTGGGATATATGATAGCTTCTGACAGCCGGTCTCCTTTGTGTGTCTGTAACTAGGGTAGCCACTTTGGGGCCCATCTGTCTCCTTTGTGTGTCTGTAACTAGGGTAGCCACTTTGGGGCCCTTCTGTCTCCTTTGTGTGTCTGTAACTAGGGTAGCCACTTTGGGGCCCATCTGTCTCCTTTGCAGTGTGTCTGTAACTAGGGTAGCCACTTTGGGGCCCATCTGTCTCCTTTGCAGTGTGTCTGTAACTAGGGTAGCCACTTTGGGGCCCATCTGTTTACGGTATGTCTGGGTGTGCAACAATTCTACCATTGGCTTCTGGTGTGAATACTTTAATGTGAGCAATAAAAAACCTGCACTACGGATGTATACCCTCCAAAGAAGCCCATGATACAGCCCTACTGATATCGTAGTCAGATTGTAGCTTAACAAGACCACAGTTTCCATGATACAGCCCGACTGATATCCTAATCAGATTGTAGCTTAACAAGACCACAGTTTCCAATGAAGCCACATGTTCCCAGGATGGCCCATGATACAGCCCGACTGATATCATGAATTGTAGCCACAGCTTCCAATGAAGCCACATGTTTCCAGGCCTTGATGGCCCTTGGTAGCTACAGCTAAGACTACAGTCTCCAATGAAGCCACATACTTCCCAGGATGGCCATGATACAGTTGATGGATATCATAATACAGATTGTGGTTTGACAAGACCACAGTTTCAGATGAAGCCACATGTTTCCAGGATGGCCCATGGTAGCTACAGCTGACGGATATCATAATACAGGATGGCCCATGACACAGCTGACTGATATCATACTACATGAATTGTAGCTTTTTGTTGACAAGATCACAGCTTCCAATGAAGCCACATGTTCCCAGGATGGCCCGTGGTAGCTACAGCTGACTGATATCATACTACAGGATGGCCCATGACACAGCTGACTGATATCATAATACACATTGCAGTTTGACAGGATACAGTTTCCAATGAAGCCACATGTAGGGCTCAAAGGAAAAAATCAAAGGTGCACCAATTTCAAATCTGTTGTGCTAGAACTATGAAAGCTGGACTGTAATAGTTCGTGCCGCAAAGCTATCTTTAGCCAATTTGCCTTGCCTTGAAAGGGTCAAATGTCAAAAATTGGGCGATATTCGGTTCAAGTGACTTTTGAAGCTTCGCTATAAAACTAGTGGTACTGATGGATTTCACTTGATGTATCCTGTGCAAAAATGCTTGGACCACTCAAGGTTATAGCTGTCAAAAGACTGTATTAGCTGTTATTTTATGTTGCAATACATTTTCCCCATAGAAGAATTGACAGTTTGAAGTGACTTTTGACAAGTAAATTTAGCAAGCACCAATGCAATTGATTATTTTTCATTGGTAGAGTATAAAAATAGGTGAACCACTCGCGTGGATATCTGTTAAAGGTATGTTCATAATTATATAATCCCCATATAAAATTTAAAAATCCCATAATGGCCATATTTGGCACATAACTTTCTGTTTGCTGAATACATTTTTGCAAGAATGAAGGTCATAGAAACTATTGCAACTGTAGTTTACAAACAAGGTCACTTGGTTCTTGGATTTCAGCACACTTGAGTCAAGTTCATTCAATCTTCAATTTTTCCTCAGGTCCCCTACCACATGTTCCCAGGGTGGCCCATGATATAGCCGACGGATATCATAATACACATTGCAGTTTGACAAGACTACAGTTCATATATAATCCCCATATAAAATCAAAAATCCCATAATGGCCATATTTGACACATAACCTTCTGTTGCAAACCTCTTCTCCAGAGATTGAGTGATGAATGTTGTAAGGAAAGTGGCCCAGTTGCAGACAGACTGAAGAGACTGGTAGTTGTGAGAGTTTTATTTTGGTGCTACAACTTATAAAGCCTGAGGAAAGCCACCACTAATAGTCACCAGCATGAACTTTTGTGCTCGAGTCACTACAACTGCAACTGTACTACTGGAGTGTTTATTAACAAGTGTGAAAACTGTAAGCTTTTATGGTAGGTAGATAGATAGATAGATAGATAGATAGATAGATAGATAGATAGATAGATAGATAGATAGGTAGATAGATAGATAGGTAGGTAGGTAGGTAGGTAGGGAGGTAGGTAGGTAGGTAGGTAGGTATGTAGGTAGATAGGTAGGTAGGTAGATAGATAGATAGATAGATAGATAGATAGATAGATAGATAGATAGATAGATAGATAGATAGATAGATAGATAAATTTTAAGGAAATGTCTCATCAGCCAGTGGCTGGTCTCCCTGAGAGTCCTGCATAATTAAGGTGCAGAAATCATCACAGAATACCAAAATATGTACAAAAATAAAAATTGATATACTAACACAAGAAGGCTAGGACTTTTTCAGTGGGAAGGCCTGCATGTGAATGATAACACACCATTATAGGTGGAACACCCCACTTTTGTTTAAAAATTACATTAATTTTTAAACAGTGACAACATGAAAGTAATTAGATGTCCTTTGCGAAGGAATGGTGTCTTGTGCCATGGTTGGAGCAAATTGTTCAAGTATGCTGTGGTGTCTTGATTATTGTTGTAACTAATGTAGCTAGTATAATGTATGATGTCATAGTTGGTAATGATTTTTATATGATCTAGTGCGCATGTGCAGTTCTGTGTCCTGCACCTCATGCCATGTCAGAAATAAAATGGTATCCTCTACTTGTCTAAATCTTCCTGCATCCAAGCGGTCACGACATATACTAACTGGTTCAACATCTATAGTGTAGTGTCTCCACGATGGTTTGTACCATGAATTACTCATTAGTCGATGATGCCATGAGTTAAAGTTGTATGTCACTGAAGAGCATGGTATTTCGATTTTTTGGTCTTGTTTGCATCTGCTTAGACTCATTTCAGCTTTGATTTTCCTATAAGGTCACTGTTTCAATGTCCGCCACCAAGGCAAGTCTTACTGCTTCACCCTTGCATATTAAACTTGAGCTCCATAGGCAGTTAAGTATGGATCTCTGCATCTTTTTGGCTACCTGTCAGGACAACATAAGCTTGCTCTAATTGCTGCCCATTCCTGGGACAACTTTCCCTGAGAGTTTCCAGGTAGCTGGATTGTCATTCCTCACTATATGGTGCACCATCATTGTGCTGGCAAATTATGACTAATATGAAATTGAACGGTGGCAGATACTTTTGTTCACAGTTCACTGATAGTGCATTGTAGCTATAGGCTGGAGTTTTTGATGTTAAAGGTCACCAGAAGGATAGCTTCCTTTCCAATTATTGCTGTCTTCTTAACATGATGACAGACTCTCACACCATTCCCAGCCACCCCACAGAATAGCTGTTCAATAGACGGCTCATTATCATGATTGTCTTTGGCAAATTATTTCTAGAGGAGACAACAGAAATTGAACAGTGGCCAGATGCTTTCCAGTCTTGTTCACAGTTCACTGGAAGTACATTTTAATTACCCAAGTTATAGGTTGAAGTTCATTGTTGTTAAAAATCACCTGAGGAATAGCTCTCTTTCCAACTGCAGTCAGTCGTTTTGCTCGATCATGTTCAACACACCCTTCTCAAAGGTGCATGGCACATGCGAAGTACAGAGTCGTCTCCATTCCAGTAGTCTGTCTGGTTCCGCGAGACTGGTTTGCAAGAGTTGGATGTTGATGCCAGTTGTTGATCACCGGATTCACCATGCATTGGCTGAGTTGGAACTCATTCTGTACTCTACTCGTGACTGCATTGACTAATAACTCAAACGGTTTTGCATGAGTATGCATGTGTAGCCTCACACGATAACTTCAACTTTGTCATTTGAAGTAGTGTGCTCTGGAATATGCTTGTATGCTCACAGCTACCAATTGTGCTCAGGATTTTTGCTGGCAGGATTTACAAACCTGGAATCCAAGCTTACCAATCAGACTTTGGCAGCATTACTATACTTGCAAAATGCAGCAATTTTTACATGGCTGTTTATAATTTCAGTGTCCATACGTATTATACAGACCGGAGATTTCTGGTCGGAACTAACAACTGTGCGGATCCAAAAGCTGTTATCATAAAACAACTGGGCAATGATTGTTTTGATGACTCTAAGCCACTTACTGGAAGCTAAAGTATGGAATGGCAAAGCTTATTGTGAACTGAACCCCAGTTGTAATAATATAGTTGGCGCAATCAAATCACCGTCAAATTGTTCTCTAATACCACTTATACATATGATTGTATTTTGTAAATTTATTTCAAACAACAGCAAGTCAAAATATGATACTTTACATGTATGTGTGCATTACAAGGTTCCATTCAAAATGCAAACACTCAAAAAGTGTACGACAAAAAACTATAAACTTTCAAAAGTGTGCATCCAGTTCTTGTGTTTTAATGTGATATGAAATGGTGTAGTTACAAGTCACTACCCAAGTTCTCTTTGGCAGGCAGAGTATCGCTGTCTTGAATGTGCCTGGTGTGGAGATTGAGAGAAGCGACATGTGAAGTCACAGACTTACACATTCTATGCTAATGATTAATGTGCAGAGTTGCAAAAGTACAATGAGTATAAGCATAAACTCTGTATTACTCCAAATTTAAACTGCACCTCAAGATGCTCATGGAGCTCATGGAGCTTAGATTTCAGTGCTATGCATGATTAATGTGCAGAGTTGCAAAAGTACAATGAGTATAAGCATAAACTCTGTATTACTCCAAGTCTAAACTGCACCTCAAGATGCTCATGGAGCTCATGGAGCTTAGATTTCAGTGCTATGCATGATTAATGTGCAGAGTTGCAAAAGTACAATGAGTATAAGCATAAACTCTGTATTACTCCAAGTCTAAACTGCACCTCAAGATGCTCATGGAGCTCATGGAGCTTAGATTTCAGTGCTATGCATGATTAATGTGCAGAGTTGCAAAAGTACGACGAGTATAAGCATAAACTCTGTATTACTCCAAGTTTAAACTGCACCTCAAGATGCTCATGGAGCTTTCAGTGCTAGAATGTTGTTCTACTTTGCTAAAAGGCTTATCATACTGAAACTCGATCCTCTCATGAAGATGTATGGCTATTGTGGACTGCAGAGGTACAGTGAGGAAGCATTAACTGTATCCTCTCGTGAAGATGTATGGCTATTGTGGACTGCAGAGGTACAGTGAGGAAGCATTAACTGTATCCTCTCATGAAGATGTATGGCTATTGTGGACTGCAGAGGTACAGTGAGGAAGCATTAACTGTATCAAGCTCAGTCTACGTTTAGTTTTTATGCTGCCATAGGTAGTCACAAATCTGGCTCACCTTGCTCCATCACCAATGTCAGCAAATGGAGTTTTGTCTTCCGCAGGTTGTCTCCTGGTAGACGTGTGTGTGTAGTGTGTGTGCATGTGTGTGTGTGTGTGTGTGTGTGTGTGTGTGCATGCATGCATGTGTGTGTGTGTGTGTGTGTGCATATGTGCATTGGTGTGGCAAGTGAGAGTTTGATACATAAAATTAACATTTTGTTATCTAGCTAATGGGCCATTAGCTGTTCTGTTCATGCGATGTTTGTACTAACATTGGAGACCCAACCACAAAAAACTATTTTCTCACCTTGCTTTCTTGGAGTTCCAGTACTTCAGAATGAACACAACCAACAGCACAACTAGCACAAGCAGCAACACTGCGATCACCACACCCACTAGTATTCCACCAAGCTCCCCTCCACTTATACCAATGGCTGTGACCTCAGGCACAGTGCCAGTCGGGGGAGTAGTGCCAGTTGAGGGAGTCGTACCAGTTGAGGGGGTAGTGCCAGTGGTGCCAGTTGTCTCACTAGACACAGTTGTGGTGACAGTAGGAGGTGTGGTAACTGGAGGTGTGGTAACTGGAGGTGTGGTCGTACCGGGTGCAGGTGGTGGACAATCCGGAGCATTGAGGTTATCAAGAAACACGGGACAAGATGGGTCTGCTTCAAGTCGTGAAACTCCAACTCTGATTGATGCTGAACCAGTTCCAACCCATGCTTGTAGCAGCTGTACAAGTCCACCTGCACTATAAGTATTGGTGCCAAAGATCCTGGCTCGGTAGCTGATTTGATCCTGGAGGCCTCGGCGGCAGCTCAGTTCCTCATTCGTGACATGGGAGGGGGTGAGGTTACACAGACACTGAGAGTTGAGTTGAGCAAGGAGGGCGGTGCGGATTTCAGATACCTTCTGAGGAGCATTTTCATCCTGTGGACAAAGTTCAAACATGAGTTATGAAAAAAGCATACTTGAATACCTGTCGATACCTTTGTACTTTTTTTTATCACTTTAGTCTACAAACCAACCAACCAGTGTCTGCCAATGTCTGTCTGAATGTTTGTCAATCATTTTGCTTTTCACAAAGCCAAATATTGGAAATCTATCTGTGTAGCTACCTATCAGACAAGTATCTGCATACTAGCTTACATGCCACTCAATACAGTTGCTGATTCGTCCAATTCGAATGTGGAGATAGGCAAGCCTCTCTGTATGAGGGGAGAAGGAACAATGATGTGTTTAATAAGCAGTGAAACAGAACTACCTCAACTAATGAAAATCAGGGGCTGATCTAGTGTTTCTGTGAGGGGGGTGGCTGATAGAGCTACTAATGAATTTTCCTATACTAATTATTCATGAGTGTGTTAATTATTCATGAGTGTGTTAATTATTATCATGGAAAGCACGTACACTCGAAATAAGTGAATTTGTGACCTTCTGTTTGTATGATTAGTGATTAGACGATGATATTGTGAGATAAGATAAGTGCAAACAATATAATCCACAAAACATTAGGGGGTGGCTAGTCACCCTTTTCTCCTCCCCCCACCGGATCAGCCCAAAACGTTAGCCTTGCACTGTCCTAGCCACTTGCTGAAGCTGGAGAGCTCACAATACAACCATCCTCACGGACTAATAAAGCATTTTCTTGTTTATGAGTGCAGTGAGAAATGGATTACCCACCTCCAGAAGGAGCGGACTCTGTTCTTCGGTATCGTATTATCTCCTCCCCCTGCCCTCTTTCAGTCACTGCTGACACTCGGAAACGGTAGTTGGTAGATGGAGTGAGTGGGGAGACAACAGCCCTGGTGAATGGACTGGTCATTTCTCCGGATTCTTCAAACTGGATCAGGGTCCCCCCACGACTCCGCTCTTCTATACTGGCTGTGTATGACACCTGTGTGTGTGTGTGTGTGTGTGTGTGTGTGTGTGTGTGTGTGTGTGTGTGTGTGTGTGTGTGTGTGTGTGTGTGTGTGTGTGTGTGTGTGTGTGTGTGTGTGTGTGTGTGTGTGCGTGAGTGCGTGCGTGTGTGTGTGTGTGCACAAGTAAGCAGTGTCCCTCCTCATACCACCCCTCTTATGAGAAAGGAGTATATATCACAGTATGTGTTGGCTACTATACTTACTATCTTTTTATCACATTCCTCTGTAAGCTACTGTACACCTTATGCTCAGAATTGTAGTTTTCAACTTTGTGTGTGTATATGCACGTGGTGCAAACCGTGAGCTAACAGGATCATTGAAGTACAGCTGATGCAGACCTTGAATTCTGTGATGATTTCCTGTGGAGGAGGAGGGAGATCCCAGAGCAGCGTGACACTGCTGTTAGTAGAATGAACAGCACGGAGATTTTGGGGAGTAGGAAGCCCTGAGGGAGTGTGAAGGTGGGGAATAAGTATTGCATATACCACCTTTCTGAGGAGTATATTGTGTTTATACTCTGAGTATAGGTAGTAGCTATATCCTAGCCCTGATACAAGACCTTTTTGCATCCGTCGTTTGCGATGGTCTGGGAAGAAGGCCAAGTATATCTAATTAACTTATACCAAATTGAGAGTATGGTAAACTGAAACTCAGTTTGGTGTAAACTATTATCTTACAGTTTCTACATGAAATGTGTTACGACCTAGCTGCTATACTCCACTGTTCTCCCAATGAAATGCTCACAAAGTGAATCTGTATAATGAATAGCACATATTATGTAAGTATGTTATCTACCTCGTTCTGGCACAAAGATGGTTGACTGTGGGGTGATTGTGGAGAGGTTTCCTTCATTCTCCACTCTTCCCAAGAAAGTGGATGCTGTCATTTGGAACTGGTAGGTAACTGAGTCATCGGTGAGTGTAACATTGCCGGCTGTTGCACTGCCTGGAAAATGCTGTGAGATTAAAAGATCGCTCTGTCAATGAACATATAATTCAGAAGTATTGGATATACTGCGAGGAGTATATCATGTTTATACTTGGAGTATAGGTAGTATATCCAATTTATACCATATTGAGACAGTAAACTATCACTCAATTTTGTGTAAATTATTCTGGTACAACATGTAAACTATTCTGGTACAACATGCAAGTTTTGTGCAAACTGTCATTTACATAATATGAATCGTTATACTCCACTGTTCATCCAATGAAATACGTAGAAAGTGATGTAATGTGGTATAATACTTGCATAAATAGAGTATGCAATATACATCTGTCTAGTGTATTCTGATCTGAATTAGCTTCTACTTTAAATACAAGTAGACCAAGCTCTTAACCATGTTTTTCCAAAGCTAAATGTGAAGGCTTATCATTTTTATATGGCTGTCCATTGCCTAGCGTAAACACACATTACAATACATGAATTACATCTTTGTAGTATGTACTGTAGATCCAGTGCAAAATCAATATACATGTACTTGTGTAGCATACCTGCTTGATAGTGCCACCTGGTAGGTTAGGTGCAGCCTGCCTCTTGCCGATGGCAGGTCCAAACACAACAATGGGGATGGCATACACCGTGTAGCGGATGATCTGTCCATTGGATACAGCAGGGTTCCTCCACCGGATCTCCACCAGCAGGGGCGTTACTAGACGCACTGTAATGTTACGTGGAGCAGACGGTCCTGTGAGAGGATAAGGAGGAGAGGAGGGGGAACCAGTGATGGTATAGTTTTATGGGATAACAAATCCTTAATGAACATGCATACCAAATCCTTAATGAACATCCATACCACATCCTTAATGAACATGCATAACAAATCCTTAATGAACATCCATACCACATCCTTAATGAACATGCATAACAAATCCTTAATGAACATGCATGACAAATCCTTAATGAACAATATGCATATGTGCTCACTGAATGCTTCAACTCTTATTTTTCTCAATGCATAAACACAGGACTTAATCCATTATTTAGTTTAAATTCAGTTGTTGGAAGCTAAAATTTAATTTGCTTAATGTCAGTTAAAGGTTCACCTCTCTCAATGGACATTCCTGTTAGACACCTCCATCCACGGTCAACATGCTGGCTTTAAATCAAGCTACATACGTACTGCCAACCTCTGTTCTATGGTGAAGAACCATGGTACTAGAGATAGAATAAGGCTGTACTAACCGAGAGGAAGTGTTGTTGCAGGTCTTGTTACAGAGAAGGAACTTGTCCGGAAGTCAGCACTAATAGACTGTACTCTGAAGCTGTAGGCTGTTCGAGGATCCAAGTTTGAAATGGTGTAATTGCGTGCTGAAGGATCGATGTTGCGAATGTATCTATTGGAAATGAAAATATCACCCGTTAAATTAGTGAACCGAAGCTACACTTGTGAGGCTGAAACAATTCAGTGTATGTAGTACATAACTGCAGGTGCCCGGGCAGTACAGTACTCAGTGCATGTAGTACGCAACAATTAATAACTGCAGGTGCCCGGGCAGTACAGTACTCAGTGCATGTAGTACGCAACAGTTAATAACTGCAGGTGCCCGGGCAGTACAGTACTCAGTGCATGTAGTACATAACTGCAGGTGCCCGGGCAGTACAGTACTCAGTGCATGTAGTACGCAACAGTTAATAACTGCAGGTGCCCGGGCAGTACAGTACTCAGTGCATGTAGTACGCAACAGTTAATAACTGCAGGTGCCCGGGCAGTACAGTACTCAGTGCATGTAGTACGCAACAGTTAATAACTGCAGGTGCCCGGGCAGTACAGTACTCAGTGCATGTAGTACGCAACAGTTAATAACTGCAGGTGCCCGGGCAGTACAGTACTCAGTGTATGTAGTACGCAACAGTACATAACTGCAGGTGCCCGGGCAGTACAGTACTCAGTGCATGTAGTACGCAACAGTTAATAACTGCAGGTGCCCGGGCAGTACAGTACTCAGTGCATGTAGTACGCAACAGTTAATAACTGCAGGTGCCCGGGCAGTACAGTACTCAGTGCATGTAGTACGCAACAGTTAATAACTGCAGGTGCCCGGGCAGTACAGTACTCAGTGCATGTAGTACGCAACAGTTAATAACTGCAGGTGCCCGGGCAGTACAGTACTAACTCAAAACATTACACTGGCACCTTGTAACAGACAAAATAAAAGTATAGAAACAAAAATAACAAACAATTTTAGTAAAGAATGTGTGAAAAACATGCAATCTGTACCGTAAATTATAGACTTTGGTACACATAATATTCCAGTGTAGAAAACTTTGACGAAGTCACTGGCTCGCTTTTGCTTAACATTGTGGGACACACTGATGGACAGACAACTCGTTATAATCTATGTGTGCACAGTGTAATCCAAGCATGACCATATAATGTGTCTCATTTGTGATAATAAGTTATCAATACTCTCTAACGCCAGTTTCTTTCGCTCTCGCACCAACCAAATAGTTCCCAAGTTGGGGTCAAATGTTTCGGCCACTATACAGTGGCTCCCATCAGTGCAATGATGAGGGCCACTGTATAGTGCCATTTATGATAATAGTTGTTATAAAGTTATCAATACTCTTTAATATTAAATACATACCTAGTTACCTACCTTATAACTCTATTAAAGAAGCTGGAGGTTTGTTCATAGTACTGAATGGTGAATGACACTATTCGATGTCCTCCATCACACAATGGCTCACTCCAACCAAGGGTCACCCACGTGCTGCCAGTACGAAGGATAACAGGACGGCTAGGAGTAGGGGGGAAGGCTGGTGGTGCAGAGGTGTGCATGTGAGACAAAGTGTAATCGCATTACTCTCTATAATAATAGTGATATACAAGGCTACTGAGTTTCATATGTAGCATACCGGTCCAGTTTATCCATAGCTACAGTGGCGTAGCCAGGCTGGGGCACACTGGGGCATGTGCCCTAGCAACTAGAGGCCGTGCCCCACCAGTGCAGGTATGCGCATGCAATAGTATCGTTGTTGATCGCAAATCGGGCACTACGCT
Source organism: Agelas oroides (assembly GCA_949130485.1). Classification (NCBI taxonomy): domain Eukaryota; kingdom Metazoa; phylum Porifera; class Demospongiae; order Agelasida; family Agelasidae; genus Agelas; species Agelas oroides. Next base: position 6,893,587 of record OX422204.1, on the reverse strand, counting down.
TACCGTACGCGAGTTTGCCGTAAGTGACTTACGGTATAGCCTCAGAACTGACCTGGGAGGCTGTAAAATTTTCTGCGGGAGCAGCCCCCAGACCCCCCTAAATGCTGCTGCACTTTGCGCAGAAATTCGTACAAATGTACGTAGTGTGCCCATGCTGTGCCCTAGCATCGATGGTGTCCTGGCTACGCCACTGCATAGCTACAAATAATTTGGGATCGCATCATATGCAGATGTCTTTCCTATATAAATGTGCCACATTTTTATAAGAAGGAGAAAAACTTTCTTCCCTGATGGAATAACATGCTATGAAATTTTGTAATCCTAGTTTAATTTGGTCGTGGGTTTCACAGAGAAATTAACTGGGGACAATATTTCACTGATAACAGTTACACTTGGTCTGCCAGGTGAAATTTTAGAGTGAAAATTGTACACACTAACTGCTTAGCTATCTATCACTGTGGTTCATATAGGACACAAGAAGGCTATAATATACTACATGAATAGTTTATTCAGCACTGAAAATTGAACCTAATTGGTGAGATTTAGATAATACACAAAACGTGTTTCTCCCAGTACTTACTGTTGATGATCAGTGTAAAGTTTCTCGATTGTATCAACCCAGAGCAGTTTGCGACACAAGTGTAAACCCCAGCATCACATAGGGAAAACCTGCGATTGCTGGCGATTTGCAGAACGGTAGTGCCATTTTGGAAGTGGCCTTCACGGATGTTCCTGTTGGAAATGCTAACTTTTGTCCCATTTGCAAAGAACCAGTCAACCTCTGAATCCCTTGTTCCTGCACGGCAGTGTACATGGAGGTCTCGTCGCCATGTAAACTGTACACTTCTATCCAGATCATTACCATTGGGGCCAAAACCCACAATGCAATTTGTATCTGGAGAGAGAGAGAGAGAGAGAGAGAGAGAGAGAGAGAGAGAGAGAGAGAGAGAGAGAGAGAGAGAGAGAGAGAGAGAGAGAGAGAGAGAGAGATGGTGAAGTTTTAATTCAAGTGCTGGTTTTTAGCTCTGACCTACTGTTCCTGCAAACTGCTAGCTGTAACTAGTATAGTAGGTGTCTAAGTTGCTAGATCTGCTCTAGAAGTAGTGCTGCTGCCTACAAGAAAGTCTGGAAACAGTTGCTTTGCTACATCTCAAGATATACCAGCTGGACGTTTTTTCACACCTGGAATGATGGCTACTCTCCCTGTTCAGAAGTCAAGTGAACTCCTGACAGCCTGCCCTTTCTGTGAGAAGAGCTTCAAAAGACTTGGAAATCACCTGGCCTACTGCAAAGAGAGACAAGGTAGAGACTACTCAGCCTACCTATCAAAGAAGACCCTAGACAAGAGATCTACCTCCAGCAAAAGATCATGCCCAAAGTGCCACAGAATGTTCCTCAGGCTAGATACTCACTTGAAGAACAGTGCAACCTGCAGGAATATCACTCAGCCTCTTGACTCTGGGTTAGTGGCCAGTGTCCCGGATCCACCTACTTCACACCTTCCTTCTTCCCAGCATGCCCCCAGCATAGCTACCCCAGAGACTCCTACCACTCCCACCCCCACCCAACAACAGTGTCCAAACACTATCCCTCCTGTTCATCCTGGTCCTCAGCCAAAACCCCTCCTGAAGCTCCCTTCCTCCCAGCAAGAGTGGACAGAGGCAAACACATTCTTCTCTGAAGTGCTTGTTCCTGAAGTTCTTAGAGAGAGCACCCCAGAGTCCAAGAACAGAGTTCTCTGTGAAGGCATCTACGGTTTCTTTGCCCAGAAATACGGTACCAGGAACCCAAGAATACCTAAGCAGCAGAAGAAAAGAGAACGACATGAGAGAGCTCTGAAGAGGGTCAAGCAGCTGAAGAAGGAGGCCAGGAAGGATTTTAGGAGAGCCAAGGAGCAGGGACTCCCAACTGAGAGTATCCAGATGCTTGCACGCACATTTTTCAAGCTAGTACGTGAGCACAGCCACCTGAAGCGAGCCTCCCAATCTGCCCAACAACGCAACCAGGCAAACAAAACCAGGCAGTATTGCCACCGCCACTTTTGGCAGTTTGCAAAGCAGCTACTGGATGACAACTCCACCTCTCAGATTCCTCCACAGTTTTCTGAAAATGAAGCCTTCAGCTTCTTCAGGGAGGTATACCATGCTGATGCCCAGGACTTCTCCCAGCCAGAATGGATGCCATCACCATTACCCCCAGAGGAAGAATTCTGCTGTGAAGATATAACTGCAGTTGAAATCCAAGCAGCAGTCAAGAGGATGAAGTCCTCCTCATCACCATCACCATTCGACCGAATCACATACCTGATCTTTAAAAGATGTCCATCTCTATCCAAAGCCCTGTGTGACCTCTTCAACTCCTGCTGGACCCTATCAGCTGTTCCCTCCCAGTGGAAAGTAGCAGCCATCAAGCTGCTTGGAAAAGGTTCAGCAGAAGATGACCCTACAACCCCTGGCAACTTCCGGCCCATTGCTCTCACCCCATGCATTGGGAAGTTGTTCACCACCATTCTACGCAATAGATGGCTCTCTTACTTGATCCACAATTGCTATCTAGACCCTTCCATTCAGAAGGCATTCATGCCAACCACCCCAGGCTGTGTAGAGCACCATCTGAAACTGGCAGCCATCCTTGCAGAAGCCAAGAAGAAGCATAAGTCACTTGCAGTGTGCTGGCTTGACTTGGCTAATGCTTATGGGAGTGTGCATCATTCACTCATCCAGTTTGCACTCAAACACTACCATGCTCCTCCTCAGTTCTGTCAAGTCCTTGAAGCCCTCTATTCCGGACTTTCTGCCCAAGTTATCACAACAGACTGGACAACTCCTCTCATCCCCCTTCAGATTGGTGTATACCAGGGTGACCCACTGTCAGCAGTCATCTTTAATACAGTGATGAACACCTTAGTTGACACCCTCCAAACCCGCCTAGATCTTGGCTACACCATCAGCGGATCCAACCACCAGGTTAACCTTCTCCAGTATGCAGATGATACCTGCCTGCTATCCAACTCCCCAGCCTCCTGCCAGTATCTGCTCAACATGGTGAATGACTGGCTGCACTGGTCAGGAATGCGAGCCAAAGTTACAAAATGTCACAGCATGGCCTTACAAGGATCTACTGGCAGACTCATTGACCCTAAACTTCATCTAGCGAATGACACCATTCCATATGCTGCCAATGGTCCAGTCAAGTTCCTTGGCATGCAAATCCACATCCCCCATGACACCGCCCATGCCAAAGAGGCCCTGATTAACCGCCTACAGCAGATGCTGGACAGAGTTGATGCATGCCCAGTGACAAGACACCAGAAGCTCCGCTTATACAAGGCTGGTATCTGTCCCCGACTCTCATGGCTCTTGACCATTGAAGAACTCCCCATCACTTGGGTTGAGCGACAGTTAGAAGCGATGGCCACAAGATACTTGAAGAAGTGGGCAGGGCTGGCCAAGTCTGCAAACACTGCTCTGCTCTACCTCCCCCAGAAGAAGGGAGGCATTAACCTCCCCTCTCTTACATCCCTCTACAAGCGCCTCCAGGTGTCCCATCAGAGCCAGCTGCTAATGTCCCGAGACCCTTGTGTACGGTACTTGGCAGAGAAAGGCCTACAGCATGATCTGACGCTCTCTAGAAAGAAGTTCAAAGCCTCTGTGGTGGTCAGAGATGCCCTTGCAGAAGATCCAAGCCGAAACAGGAAGTCATTGGCGTCTGCTGCCAAGAGAGCTACCCAGCAGGCAGATGATGCGAGAAGGGAGACTGAGCTGAAGAACCTTGAGAAGCAGGGGCAGATGATGAGAACTGCTAGCCCAGATGGTGCCAGCCTGTGGTCAAAGGCTGTGCAGTCCCTTCCAGCAGAACAGATGAGGTTTGCATTGAATGCTGCTGTCGATACACTGCCCCATAATGCAAACCTACATCTATGGAAAAAGAAGGAGAGTGACTGCTGTCCCCTTTGCGGAGAAAGACAGACCCTGATCCACGCACTGAACAACTGTGAAGTAGCCCTGGGTCAGCGCAGGTATAATGAACGCCATGATGAAGTTTTACGAAATATAGCCAATGCCGTTGCAAAGAAGCTACCCCCCACCACCAAGTTCACTGCTGACTTGGAGGCCACCTACCACTTTCCCCTTCACATTGTACCCACCGACCTACGTCCGGACATGGCCTGGTGGGATGACTCTCAGAAGCAGTTATGGCTTGCAGAGCTAACTGTCTGCTTTGAGACATCGTTTGAGGAAGCAAGAGAGAGGAAGGAAGTGAAGTACGGTGAACTTGTGTCAGTAACAGAGAGAGCCGGGTACAATACCACCCTCATAACACTTGAGATGGGCTCACGGGGAATACCACACCTCCCAGGCTTTACCACGCTAGCACACGAGCTAGCCATCTCTCAGCGAGAACTTTCCAGCCTCCTTCACCAATGTTGCCAGGCAGCCATCACCAGCTCACACAAAATTTGGTGTACAAGGAACAGATTGAACTTATGAACTATTTATGTACATGTAAGTCTATACATATTTGGTAGCTATAAGTTATTTCTTGTTTCTGTTATTCATTGCTGCGATGGCCCAATTGTTTGTGCAGTACAGTCGTCATGTACTTAGACATTTGCATTGGACTATGCCATCCCCTCATTGTACCGTGTATGTGGAATTCAATGAAGGTGATATGATGATGGATGATGGAGAGAGAGAGAGAGAGATACACGTGTGTACATGCACCAGGTTCCAGTAGTAATCCATATACCAAGAAACTTGTCTATAACTAGATATACATGAACACTCCATACACCACATCTCCCTGAAAAAAGTTAGCGCTACTTAGCTACAAAGCTTTACTTGATCACAAGGCTCCACCCTCAAGGGAGGAGCCAGACATCAGCTTATAAGTATCACTGTCTTCACTGACTTTAACCTCCTGCACACAAAGCCCACCCCCCTCTTTGAGGAGCCACTAAAATTCATCGCCCATGGGCAGAGATTACGGTATTTATCAAACCCTTTATTTCACTCACTGATAAGTGGTGTAAGTACAGTCAGGAAGGGAGACATTCTTGTATAGTGACAGTCATGTGACGGTCATGTGACGGTCATGTGACAGTCATGTGATGCTCATGTGACAGTCATGTGATGCTCATGTGACAGTCATGTGGTGGTCATGTGACAGTCATGTGATGCTCATGTGACAGTCATAAGATGGTCTTTAGTTATTATTCTTATTATTTCACTCACTGATAAGTGGTGTAAGTACAGTCAGGTGGATACTCCTAGGACCATCACCAACTGTGTACGCCAGAGCACTAACAATGTATGCTGTTCCAGGTTCCAGTCCTGAGATGATATACTCAGTGGTGTCATTGCCCACAATGTTGATCGTCCTCTCTCGTTCTTCTCCCTGCTGCTGGATGAACAGTTTGTAGCCTCTTATGATGCCATTGCGAAGTTGGAAGAGTGGCAGGTCCCACTGGACTTCAATAGCAGTAGTGTTGAGGACGACAACGTGGAAGGAGGTGGGGGGGCCTGTGGGCTCTGTAAAACAGGAGAAAGGAGGAAGGGGGAGGGAAAAAGATAAAGGAGGGAGGGAGAAAGAGAAAGGAAGAAAGAGGGGAGAGAAAAGGGGAATTAAGGGAGAAAGAGGGAGGGAAGAAGAGTGAAGGAGGAATGTGAGGGATACACAGACTTTGTAGGTACATAGTTACTCGGTACTAGAAATTCTGGTGAGCAATTGCTTGTAGAGGGAGGTGGGTAGATATGTACAGAAAATGCTATACCATGTGTCTTCAAAATAAAATGTTATTTAGTGAAGAAAATCTCATTACAGCTACAAAATGTAGTTATCATGACACAAACTTGACATCATAATAAAACATTTACCTGTCTCCATGGTTGTTGCATTAACATCATAATAAAACATTTACCTGTCTCCATGGTTGTTGCATTAACATCATAATAAAACATTTACCTGTCTCCATGGTTGTTGCATTAACATCATAATAAAACATTTACCTGTCTCCATGGTTGTTGCATTAACAGGGTCAGAGTATTCGCCATACAGGGTTGAGAAACAGTACCGAGACAAGCGTACTTCTGCACGAATAGAGAAGTTGTAAGAAGATCCGAATTGTAGAAAACGTATCGTAGTTTGGGTGATGGCGGAGGACACACTGATACTTCGTGTGAAGAAGTCTTGTGGCCGCCTGTATCTGATGCGATAGCGGTTGAAGGTTGTACCAGCAGGGAAGGTGAAGGGCTGTGGGTAGAAGAAAAGAGGAAATGCGTGAAAACAGTATCTCAACCAAACAGTGTGGAGATAGGATACAGTCCACTTGTCTTATGTCATTGTACCTCAGCTGGATTTATTATAATTTTAATGACAATTAGTCAGGTGGACATTACAGGGAGCATGAGCATCATATACTGTTTCTTCTGAGTTCAAAGTTCAAAGGCTACTGAGACAAACTAGAGGATTGCAAGAGCTAGTGGTTGCAACTCAGTGGTCAGAGCGTTGGCAGTTCTTGCCCGAGGGCCTGGGTTTAGTCCTCAGTGACTGCCAGCTTTTACTTTTCCTCTTTTTCTCAACACTAAATTTCAATGCACATTGTTCTTTCCATTCATAGGGAGATGAGAATGAATCTGAACCAGAAGACACTGGTAAGCCAGGAATTCTGTACTGGGTTTGTAGACTGTAGATGTACAAATTCACAGGCTAGCTACCATACCACTTGTACTACTGGCTACTGAAAAAAGCTGGGTGGGGCAATACTTACTGTGCACAAGTTATGCGAGCAATGTGGGTAGAAGAAATGAGGAAATCTCAACACATCTATGTATATATGTCCTGAGCTAGTCTAACCGACGCACCCTCCACAATCGTATATAAGGTGTCTCAACCAAACGGTTGTCTTTATGTCATTGTACCTCAGCTGGAAACAGATTTATTTGACGGTTTGAGGTAAAATCAAGCAGTCATTGAGAATGTATGCAGGGCTTCTGCAGCCAACACCCTCAAATTCCTCAAGATTGTAATGCGCGTACATCTATGTATATACGTCCTGAGCTAGTCTAACTGATGCACCCTCCACAAGGACATTATACATAACTACGTAGTAGATAACATAGTGTTCCGGATAACTTATCAATCAATACACTGCCAGACAGGATACCAGGTAGATTGTCCCTTCTCTGACATGCTAAAATCAGTGATCTCAATTTTGTCAACTTACATCCCACTTCAGTGTGACAGAGGTAGCGGCTACATGTGTGACTGTCAGGTTGCTGATCACGCCAGGGTAGTTATCTGGGGAAAAAGGGGGAAAGGTAATCAAATGAAGAGCTAGTATCCATGGCAGCAAAGAAACAGCCCACTGCTCACCTGGCCTGCAAATGACACCCACATCATCGCTGTGTCGACAGTTGTGGACCCCCCATCCCCTGAACCGGCATTGATCCAACACCTCATGTTGAAATGAGCAGTCAACGTCATCCATCCAGATGGGACCTTGAAGGTGTGGTAGCCAATAGGGTGAGGGAGGGACGGAATTAAGGAGAAGAGTAATTGGCAAGGTGATGAAGGTGGAGGGATAAAAGGGAGAGCAGGGGAAATAGTGAGATGGGGTAAAAGGGGCGAAAGCAGGGAGAATGAAAACATAGAAGAAAATATGATGAGAGGAGTATCTACAGACAAGTGGCATTAGATGTCATGAACAGGGGAGATGCAATGACTCCAGCTGCTAGAAACAGGAATCAAAATGGAACCGAGCAATCAACATACCTCGAGTTGATCCACCAAGTGAAAAACATTGATAGATCAACCGAGCAATCAACATACCTCGAGTTGATCCGCCAAGTGAAAAACATTGATAGATCAACCGAGCAATCAACATACCTCGAGTTGATCCGCCAAGTGAAAAACATTGATAGATCAACCGAGCAATCAACATACCTCGAGTTGATCCGCCAAGTGAAAAACATTGATAGATCAACCGAGCAATCAACATACCTCGAGTTGATCCACCAAGTGAAAAACATTGAAATAGATCAACCAGGCATAGCTAGTATGGTTACCGTTTATCTTTTGAGCCATTGCAAATCAAACAATCAAGAGCTTTTTACAAGAACAATTGCACACAATTTCATCCAGTCTAAAAATCTTGATTTACGTCACAAACACTTCTAAAATGCACACGTGAGTGATTACCCTAAATTGTTTACAGTGACATACCAGTGCCTTGTCCAAATCTTGCGTTGCTTACAGAACAGACGGACCGTGTGTAGTTGAGCATGTTGCACACAACATTGGCCTCAGTGAAGCCAAATCCATCATCACACACTGTCCCCCATTGATTGTTGTGGAAGACCTCTAAACGCCCCATAAAGTCAAGTCCGCTTGAGGGTGGTACTAGACGGATTCGCAGTGATGTAGTCCGTGCTGCATATTGTGTGTGTGTATGGTGTGTGTGCGTGTGTGTGTGTGCATGTGTGTGTGTGCATGTGTGTGTGTGTGTGTGTGTGTGTGTGTGTGTATGTGTGTGTGTGTGATATATACGACAAAGGTACGTGACAAACCAGGAACGAAAGTAATCACAAGCACATTCCCGTACGTGTTCTTGCACTACTGCCATCATTGTCAAACATCAGCAAAGTTGTGAGGCAAGTGAGTTAGTTACCCATTGTAAAAATAGTACTGAGGTAAATATGCATATACAAAGAAAGAGATTTAGATGCTATGAGGCTTCTATTTTCACCACATGATATCTAAATGTCTGTATTTCCAGCAAGGGAGATGGGTGGGAAGGGAGATGAGTGGGAAGGGAGATGAGTGTGAAGGGTGATGAGGGAGATGGGTTGAAGACGAGAGAGAGGTGAGATAGGAACACTACCGGGGGTGAGGCAAGATTTTCTAAACATCAAAGACATAAACCTCCTCACTTGTGGAATTGGTAGACGCAAGGATGGGTTCAGAGTAGTTTCCAAGGAGATAGCTGAAACAGGCAGAGTAGCGCACTTCCATTCTGACCTGGATCGAGTACTCTGTGTTTCTCCGTAGAAAACTGATTGTAGTATTTAGTGTGGAGGCATTGAGCTGCTGAAAGCGGGGAAACACAAAGCGAACACGGGTGAATCTGTCTCCGTCTGATCTGTAGCTGATCCTGTACCGCACACCAACAATTCCAGCAGAACGTGGGGGAACCTGGAGGAGTGATGATGGGAGGAGTGATGATGGGAGGAGTGATGATGGGAGGAGTGATGATGGGAGGAGTGATGATGGGAGGAGTGATGATGGAAGGGGGGTAAGTGGGAGAGGGGAGTAAGAGAAATGGGTGGGAAGGGAGATGGGTGGGAAGGGAGATGGGTGGGAAGGGAGATGGGTGGGAAGGGAGATGGGTGGGGTGGGAAGGGAGATGGGTGGGAAGGGAGATGGGTGGGAAGGGAGATGGGTGGGAAGGGAGATGAGTGGGAAGGGAGATGGGTGGGGTGGGAAGGGAGATGGGTGAGAAGGGAGATGGGTGGGAAGGGAGATGGGTGGGAAGGGAGATGAGTGGGAAGGGACATGGGTGGGGTGGAAGGGAGATGGGTGGGAAGGGAGATTGGGTGGGAAGGGAGATGGGTGGGAAGGGAGATGAGTGGGAAGGGACATGGGTGGGGTGGGAAGGGAGATGGGTGGGAAGGGAGATGGGTGGGAAGGAAAATTACAATTGGTTTGAGTCAGAAGGTCACTTACATTCCACTGAATGGTGAGGGTGGTCGTTGACGAGTCAACTACTGCAATGTCAGTTGGGGTTCCTACAAGATCGTCTGTGAAGTTGTGCATGATGTGAGGAGGTTGAAGAACAGTTACACAGCTAACCCTTTTGACAAAGCTAAACTGTCAGAATTCACACAAATATATTGCTACTCTTGTAGAGTTGTAGTTTTTCCTTTCTGCTCTTACTGAAAATTAGTTTTCTAGTGACTGAACATTTTGAGCACTGCACAGGCAGAAACACATAGCCCTATTCTAAGGGATGCAACCTGGGAATGAGGCTAACGACAAGAGGAGCTGTACTATTATGTGGCTTGCATTCCATGAACTGTATATGGCAGTCATGATCTCTAGCTTTAGAAACTAATTTTGATTGATGTATTTGAAAGCAAAAAATAACTTGGAAGATTTGTGTGCATGGCTTGAAGAATTATTGACAAATTATGCTACATCAAGTGCGTAACCGGTAAATCTCAGTAAACAACGTGTTGATTTAATATGGCACTGTCTTGTTATGGACTTCAAAGTTTACAGTATTGGGAACTCCCAATTGATAGCTACATGCTGCAAGCAAAAGCCTGCATACAGACTCAACTCAATTTGGTATGTGTCAATATGATGAATGTTTGGACTAGATATATTTGTATTTTAGTGTCCCGTGACAGCTGGTAATTGAATAACTGATACAGCAAGGGATCACACCTAATGTACGAGCTGGGGTGGCGTTCAAGGGCCGAGGTAGTTAATGACAAGTAGTACGTGGGAATCCTTTTGCACTGGCAGTGCTGGAATGTACTAATGAATGCTGGAAGACACAACTGAACACAGTTCACACTTCTACATTGGCGCGTGATATAGGTAGGTAGTTCAAATACTTAAGCGCATAATAGGCAGTTTAAAACGAGGAGTTTGACACAAAGCTCTGAAGTGTACAAGAGTTTTTTAATCTTACCAGCTGCACAAATGACCCCTGCATCTTCCGCATGTGTGCAGGAATGGACCCCCCAGCCATTGAAGGTACAGGCGTCCAGGCTCAGTTCACTTCCACGGCAAAACATGTTGTCCATCCAGATGGGACCCTCACCTCTACCAAATGGGGGATCCCGGGCAAAAAATCTCTTCGTCACAGCACACACAGGAGAAGTATAGCCTAGCATTCTAGAGGGCAAACAGAAGATTGGTTATGTTATGCAATCATACCATAGTCATGTAAACATGGCCTCAATGGACATATTTGGAGCAGCCAAGGCTGGTTTCTTAAGTGGTGGAAGGAATAAACAATGCTTTGTACCACTCTACGAGCTAATATGGTTGGTAAAGGAACTACATGTAGTCAAACTTTGAAGTGGGAACACCTCACCAAAAACGTACCCCTCCTTTGAGGTTTGAACAAGAATAGTTTCATACGTTTTACAAATGCATTACAAGCAGCTTACTGGTATGAACACTAACTGTTGCCAAAACAAAAAAATAATTAGGACAATTCAAGTTGGCTTATAAGCTATTGGCAAAACAATTCATCACGGGAGTAGTGTCTACTCACCTGCAGGCTACTCTTGCATCCGAGAAAGACCAAAAGTCATCACAGATTGTACCCCATGTCCCGTTGTACATGACCTCCACCCGGCCCATGTGTTCCCCATATGTACCATTGACCAATCGGATTCCCTCAATTTCTGTGCCATTTCCTAATAGGTTAGGTAATTGGCCTGCAGAGGAGGGAAAACTGATTTAGGTAATCATGACGTTAAACAACATTTTTGCCCCATTCCCAATGCATCCAGAAACTTGAAACTCCATTGGAGGGCTCAAGGATGGTAAATGTGATAGCGGAGTACAGTGGAACGCCTTTATAGCTGACACCACTCAGGGGCTTCCGGTACATTTCCGGTAGACGTGGTATGTCTAATCGGGCGCAACGCAGGGCGCAACGTGGCCACGTTACGTTATCAGCCTTGCTGTACGCTGGCGGGAAGGCCATAGATATAGTAGACTAGGTACTAGTCTATAATATCTATGGGAAGGCTAACTAAAGGCTAGTACTATACGTATAACAGCGCTAATCTAACATCAAGTTGTTAACTCCACGTGGACAATCTTGCGAAAAAGGTCAACGAGTGTCCGCTAAATCGGTGTCGGTGGCGGGGTACCGTTCTGTGCGTACGGCGCGCGCGTAGCAATAAATTAAGATACCGTGATTCCTAATTGAACGTATATATGCGCATGTGCTATTCACTTTGAACTTTGAACTCAGTCGTTACGGTGCTAGTTATCGAACTTTTTTGTCACCAAAAATAAAGTCGTGGAGACTGATTTACAACTAGCAAAGACGGTGAAACTACGCAAAAATACCGTGCGAAGGGCGACTCGAAGCAGTTTTTGCGATATCGCCTTCCGTTGCAACGTTACGTGCCGTTGTTTCAAGGAAATTTGGTAAGACGGTAAGTTTTTCCTTTCTATTTCGAGTACCATTTACCGTAGCGGCAAAAACGTTTCGAGCCGCCCTAGAGTTTATTAATGCGCATCTCCAACAGCGAGATCAAGTCGCTAGCGTACTTCGTACTGTAGATTTTTGGTGAATAGTCTGCGGGGACACTCGTGTGCGTACTGTGGCTACAAAGTGAGCTACTTCAACGGTTTTTTCCTGTACACACTCACTACCCTCCCTACTTCCTATTCAGTAGGTTTTGTTGTACTGGGATAAATTCTGTACGGGATATTTTGTGTTGATATATTTCATAAACCACGCCCACCTTAAGTATTATGATGCGTAAAATTGGGAGTGCGAAAAGTGTCCGTTATGCGGAGTCGCGGGGTGTACGCTATCCAGGGATTTCTAAATGTATTGAAGTCTATGGAGAAATGTCGGTACTTTCAGAATTGTCCGTTATATCGCAGGTGTTTCACTGTATTCTACCGTCAATGAAAACTGTGCAACAAATGTCACGCTGCACGAATTTGCTTAAAAAGGAGGTATACTGATCGTTTGTTTTGGCTATCGCATTGGGCCACTCCCCGCATTCACAGTCTATCTGCCGTGCTCAATTCGTCGCTGCAGACGATAAATGATCACCTTCTGCACTTCCTCAAAAAGGCGCGTGAAAGACTGTAAGTGTTACTAACCCCGTTCAGGCAGCCAGCGGGTACCGATGTACCTTAGAACGCCAGCAGAAGCTATACTACAAAGGCTCACAGATGAAGCTGGCCGAAAAGCAGTAGGTGTTCCGATTTCAGGCCACTCCAGAGTCCAGATTTATTTTTAATAGAGTACAGCCGGCTAGCACGTCGGAGCCGCGGATTGCGGCGCGCGTGAATGATGCAATCATTGTGCAGACCTGCATGTTATCTGAATCACAGTGGTACCTCTGACACAGTCATCAGAAAAGATTATTATATTATATTTCCTTTTGTCAGCTCTGTCTTGGTGGACCAACTTTCACCCAAACCTCCATTGGCTCTTTCAACTATATATATTTATACTGATATATCTTATCTCTGTCCATCTGCTGCTTCAGTAACACTAAATTATCATTAGTCCCCAACTTGCACTATCTATGAATGAATATAGTTTATACATACCACGTATAGTCTCAATCACAGGCTGTTTTATCTCATGGTATGTTAATCTGCTCTATAGATCTTACAACTTACAACAATACGTGCATGGTCACGTGGAATGTGAACAAATCAAGTAATCTACTCCAAGATCTTGCATCCAGTACAATGCACTGTTTATACATTGCTCATAAAAATTAATGTACCAATAATCATGTTCAGGTGTCAATTGTTAACAGATGGAGCAATCTGCTCCAAGATATTGCAACTTACACACAGCACAATGCACTGTTTGCACAACAGTCATAGCATGTGTACCCATGTCTGCTCACATGCCAACCAGTGCAAAGATTAGACTAGACTCTGTCTACATGCACGTGACCCATTCCTGATGTAAAGAAAGCAATTTTAACCTCATTCTGTGAACCCAAAAGCTCATTAGCAGCATTTTGCCTCATTCGTCTATAATATACCAGTGCAGCCAGGCTTATATTCATAACAGAAAGCATAAAGTAGGTATTTTGTCTGTTACATTGCAAAAATTAACTTTAGCAAAGCTGGTTGCGTCTGTGCTAACTAAAACTATTGAACTTTGATAAATTCAGTGGAAATGGAGACTTGAGTAAACTTCACTAGCCTCCCAAAACCTTTTACATCCGTTGTATCCTTTCAATCACCATGGAAATAATGGTCATGCAGTTGTACTTATCTAAAACAAACTTTTTGCTTTGGCAGTGTATCTTGGTTGCAGCACAACAACAATCGCTGAATATAGTGCAAGTTTGATTCTCTCAGTGATTGCTAGCTCTGAAATGTTTATCAACATGAACTGGGCTAGTAGCAAATTAGTTGTACCATAACAAGGATTCTAACGCTGAAGGCAAAGGGAAAAAAAAGGAACTAGTATCAAAAAATGATGATAGCATGTTTAAAAGTGGGTAGCTAATGTTGGGGAAAACAACACTAAGTATTAACTACGCAATTATCCAAAAGTTGTGTATGTAAGAGTTTACATGTGCAGTAACATGTCTATCATGCTTGAACAGGTTACAAGTTCAAATTGTGAGCTTGGTTTGAAAATGCAAATAGTGCACCGAAATATAACCTCCCGAGTGCAAGCAGTCTTTCCACCATAATAAATTTTTTTAATACTATATATGCCATGCAGTTACTGTGGTAGTAATGCCCAAACAATGCCAAAGTAAAAAAAAAAAGAAAAAGAAACTAGTATAGCTTATAGTTTTAGTACCAGCACAACACTTGTACCATTGCACAATAGGCATACTTACATTTAAATAGTTTTTTTTTTTTAAAGGAAGCTATCTATACTTTCAAAGATTTTCACTGTAATTTTTTTTTCTGCAGAGTATGTGCTTCCCTGTCAGTCCCACCTTGCAGAGTAGAAAAGCAAGCTGCAGTACAGAGCAGCAACAACAGACTTCTAGACTCCATCTCCCTGGAGTTCCTGGTCCTTTGCAGATTGCAGGGTGATGATGCAGTAGTTCTGCCACGAGTATCCCTCAGGCAACAAACTTGAACAATAATTCTGAGCTGTTGTCCCGAATCAAGATTGGTTAGCTGGCTACTGGCTAACTAAACCTTGTGAGACTGTTAATGTTGTGAAGTGAGTCTGCTTTTATATCAGAGGCCAGTTGTATGGCTTTGCAGACCAAGTGCTCACTCAGTACATGTGGGTACTTCCTGTAAGACACTGCTAACTATATTCATTGAAGCCTTACTACTGCTGCACTGGGTGTGAGGCGTATGGCATGCTATTTACAGAGAGTATTAGTTCTTAAATAGAGCAAAGTACATTAGTTGGAAGCGCACACCTTGTGGTCATTACTGGTTTGGCCAAGTTCCCAGCTGTCTCATGCCAACAGCATAAAAGTAACCCTGTACTTTGCATTACACACAAAAGTAAGTTTCAATCTCAGAGCACACTATTATTTCCTAAATTTATGAGAAGTGCATTGTCTAAGTCTTCTGTACTAGTTAGTCACAACTTAACGTGCTCCCATCTACTTTCATAGATATAGTGGGCTACAAACAATCATGCTCTATAAAGCATTGATTCCATGTGGTGCTTAGAGTCCTTGAATCACATTGCGATTGATCCTCCTGTTGCAAGTGCTTTGGTGGGGTTTAGTTTGTTTAACTAGGTGTTAGCCAGTACACACATTATCAGCCATGCCTCCCACTTGCAGGGGACTATTTATGTACATACAAGTCCAGAGCCACAATATAGCAACTACACCCACCAGCCCCCAACCATAATAAGCATGTTCACTCCCACCCTTGATTAGTTGGCTAGTAAATACATGGCCAGCAAAAACATGTCACTCTGACTACAGGATCTAGTCCCGAAACGGAAACATTGGCACGTAGCCTACAGCAGTTTCCTTTTAAGATCTTGCAGTTCCCGGTTGCAGATAAAATGTAGCAATCTGATTGGCTGGGTTCTAAGGTCACCATCCAGTCTAACACAGACAGAATGTCTGTTCAGGAATTGCAAATATTATCCTTTGATGTTGTTTTGTAGTAAAGAGATTGATTACTTGATTACTCAAAGAAATGTATTCCATAAACAACACACTGCAGTGGGGTATATAGGTAAACAAAACAATGTTACGTAGCTACAGTGCAACAAAAACACTTGGGTTACTTCAACTTACATTTTTAGGTTGTCTCAGTTGCATCAGTGTGACCAAGGAATGCTACCAAATAGCTTTTCTTGAAAGTTCATTGAGGACCTTTTTTCTTTAGCTAGCTACATTTTTTCAGAAGGCGTATTTGGCTACATTCCTGGCATTTCTCCCACAAGCATGCAGCCAAGGAGCTCCTCCAGGGGCAGATGTGTAAGATCAAAGAAACAACAAACTTCACCAGAAATGCTGATTTATGAAAAGAGATGCTAATGTGGGAAGTTTATCAACTACACTCTGTTCAAGTTGTAAGCACCCCTGCATGGAACTTTACATCACACATACACCAAAACAAACATTGTGTATGTCTGTAGAAGCATTGCAAGAATCTGTGTCTCCATGGTTTCTGATTGGACGCTTGTTTTGCATGTAAACACATGTTTGTTACCATAGGCAACGTAACTACGTACTACCTTCACCACTGCAGGCCATCACCTCCTTGGAGGTGTACTGTTAAAATTGGTGTTCTTAAGCTACTTTTTTCTCAGGATGCTGTAGCTTAGAGTGTGCTTGAATTGTCTGCAAAGTATATTAGCTGTGTCTGTTATAAATTCATTTGTGCGTGTGATTTCACTTTGAAAGCATGTAAACATGCAGTCACCATGTTCCCATAGGCTAGTGTAACTAACAGTTATATATTGCTGTCCTATCACTGTTCAACATGGTGAAGAATGCTTGAACTGCAACAGGGCAATTTTTTAACAAAATTATAGACCTCTTTCATGCTTTCTACAACAATATACACCATATAGCTATGTGTCATGATAGCCAATTTTGCAGAACTGTATACCACCTAATTTGTTACTACATACATGCATGATGTCATATGTAACTATACTTATGATGTCATATGTAACTAGTTATAATTATGAGGTCATATGTAACTATACTTATGATGTCATTATAGTGACGTTGCAACTAGTCTGATTGGCTCCAGCATTGTGCCCATGTAAGGTATCACAGAGGACACAAACACCTACTCCCCTGTCCACTAGCTCTGGGATCATTTCCTCTCTCAGTGTTGGATGAAGCCATACCAGCACCATGCAAAGGTCACTTCCTTTGACATGTAGACATTTCGTATCCCACCCAGTCACACTGTCTCCTATAGTTCTGTGGAAGTTATTTTAGCTACCTACCACTGGGGATTACAAGAAGTGAAATACTACAGGATGTGGTCTACATACCTCCAGCTAGCTGTCTACCTAGCATTGCCCCTGAGCTCTCCCCTCACCCAGACTGCAAGCTGGCAGGGTTCGGGAACGAGACTTCTGTCTACCTAATGCACTAGCTATACTACATTCTCCATTAGTCTTGTCCCCAGACTGCAGTTTTCGCACTTGCTCTGCGAAAAGTAGTCTGGGTACAAGACACGTGAGAGAAACAAACATCACATGTGCTATGTTTGGTCTTAGATGTGTGCACGGCCTCTTTCTACAGTCAAAACTGTGCCATAATGTCAACACCTCACTGAATTACATTAATTTTGTGAGCTCCAAAAAATTAAGCCGATTGAGTAGCTATGTAAGCTACTGCAGGGTCCCATGAGATAGTCTCCTGCCTACATCAGCTACAACTGTCCAACTTTTATGGAGTGGTGAAAATTACGATAGCTAGCTAACTATAAGAAAAGGAGTATCATGGTAGATATGAAGAATCAGGATACAGATCAGTCTAAGAACAGCCTAAGGTGACGTGGGCAGCTAACACCCATACATAATGTAACCAATGATTGTGCAGGGTAGTCATGGCAACCTCTAATATTGAGGAAGTGCTGCATGTACACTAACTGCTGATTACAATGCAAATGGTGCCAAGTGGAGTGCTAGCTAGCCAAAACTGGCTGTCATGTAAAGTCAGCCAATTTTCCCATCAACGGATGTGTGCTCTGAATGCGTGGGTGTACAGTGCACCAATATCTATGTGAATGTTTTGGCTCTGTTGATAGATCATGCATGCCGTCAAGTCGTCGGTACTGTACCAACGCCCACTCACAATAAACGGAGTCTGCGCATGCGCAGAGCATGGCAGCACGTGTGCTGTAATTGTCCTAATTATTGCCGAGTCTGTTGACCGTGCTATTGCCAAGCCCCGATAAGGAACGCCAGCGGGCAGTAAAGGCCTCCAAAGATGGCGGAAAAGCCCGAAGTCACTGAAGCAGAGCCTACTATCGCTGAGGATGTGGTTGTAACGAAGTACAAAATGGCGGGGGATATGGCCAACCGTAAGTCAGTCAAGTTAGGTGTCTGTGACATGAGTTGGAGGGGAGGGAAGAGGAGGGATTGAGAGGGAAAGTGCTGTAACTGCCTGTTAATATCTAATGATAATCTGTGATTTAAATTAGAGTAAATGAAGGATAGTCTTGCAAGCCACACCCCTCGCAGAGAGGAAGGGTCTGGTCACGATGCAGCGAATGAGTTGTTACTGAGGAATGCAGTTATTGAACAGCGCAGTTAGATAATAAGATGCTGACATCCGCTAAACACGTGATGTAATTGCTACTCCATGACAATGGATACAATCTACGAAGAGCACGGATCTCATTGGTCACATCAAGTTTCTGCCATGGCAACAACTCTATGGTTGCAGCGCGACCAGACCCTTCCTCTCTGCACAGGGTGTGGCTTGCGAGACTAAATGAAAGAGTAGTCACATGTTGCCTATGGAGGTGTCTGTGACCCAGGATCAAGCTGTCAGTTTAACTTTTAAGCGATGATAAAGTGATTGAGATGAATTCCATGCGACAAAGCTAAACACACTTTCTATGAGACTAAGGAGGCGTGGCTACCATTTGTAAATCAAGAAAATTCTCAATCTACGGTATTTCCTCTCAGCTACATGTAGGACGTGACAGTCTAAATCCCAAACTGCTGGTCTCTTGGGATGAGGATTGAGAGGGTCTGCTAAGTTGAATATTCACATCACAACTCTGGAGCGCATACTGTCACATATTGTGTGCTCAAGGGTTGTACTTGATAAGCTTCCTCAGGACAGGAACACTGCAATGATGCACTCAAGGAATGTCGCAAGAGAACATTCAACTATTACCACACAAGGATAGTTGCTTGCTTGTTGTACATCGAAATACAAGTGGGATCACTTGATCGGTCCCTTCCAAGGTTCTTGATTGCACGTTATAAAAAATTTCGTAGTGTTAAATTTTTGCGGTTCATTCGATCCGCGAAATTTTCTTAACAGTTGACGATCAGCGCCTGGAACATTCCTAGCGTTTAGTCTACTACCAGGTATCAGGAGAGCCAGATATCACTGGCTGTAACACTGTGGCTGTCAGGAGTAGTCGTCGATTGGACATTTACCTCGGTAGGTGTGGACATGCACGCACGCTTATTCGTTCATCATCGCCGCGTAAATCTTTTTATTCACGTGTTAAATTTTCACGGTTGGTCTCAACTGTGAAATTTATTTTAACATTTCCTGATCTATGGTATTATGGACTAGACATGCCTAGAGAGTGGGAAATTTGAAGAGGATACTGTTGTGAGTACGGTGCAGTACGCACTGTATTGACGCAGGATATTCACACAATCTGAGCATTAAGCTTTTAGTGGGACAAAAAATGCTTGCAAAATGTCCCAGCAGGTTTGGTTGAAAGAGCTTGCAGATGTTGAACGTGAGCTGATCCTGGCCGGATCTTGAGTGTAAATCAACAAAGAAGCTGAGAAATGCAGTTTTAATAACTCAGGAATGACCTGGAGCGGTACGGAGCGGTTCTTCTGGCCTAGTGATAGTAGTCTCGTTCCCAGAAGAGGAAGTGAGCCTGGGAACGAGACTCATGTGACACTCTCATGCAGAAATTGTTCTGTCAGCTATTTCAATTGCATGTGAAGAGCTGTGTTGCTGAACTTCAGGGCTTACACGTGCTTCATAGAATTATGTATCTACAAACTGCATGTGAGCTTTGTTCTTGATGGAAGTTCAGTGCTTCGTACTTGGTGGATAGTACAATCAAAGTACATGACCAAGTAATCTGACAGCACTATTACATCATGTGACTCCACCCACAGGAAGTAGAATTGACAGCTGCTGTTGGTAGTGGATTCCATGAAGAGTACAGTGTCCTCTCCAATTTCTTCCTCCTTCCCCTCCCCACCTTCTCCTCCTCTCCTCCCTTTTCCTCCCCTTCTCCTCTCCTCCCTCTCTCTTCCCCTTCTCCTCCTCCCCCTTTCCCTCTCCCCCCATCCCTCTCCCCCCATCCCCAGGAGTCCTTCGTCATGTGCTAGAGGGGTGTGTGGATGGAGCATTAGTCGTGGACCTGTGTGAGAAGGGAGACCAGATGATCCTGGAGGAGACAAAGAAGGTGTACAAGAAGGAGAAAGAGATGAAGAAAGGTAGAAGGGAATGAGGGGGGAGGAGGGGAGCTGTCGAGGATCAAGCAGAGGAGGAAAAAGTAAAACACGGCATTTTTACTGTGCAGAATTAATGTCAATCTATTGAATTGCATAGATGTGTGTGAACATCAAACCACATCTCCCTTACGTGAAGTCACCTACTGCATGTGATGTGTTTTCGGCCAACTTATCAGATATGCTAGGGTGACCAGGAGATGGGGACCAACTGCATGTAACATGCTAGGAGTTTGTTCTAATTAACGCCTCCTGAGATTGTTGTTGTGTTTACAGGGATTGCGTTCCCCACTTGTGTGTCTCTGAACAACTGCGTCTGTCACTTCTCACCACTGAGATCTGACGCTGCTGTCACTTTGAAGAACGGAGACCTCGTGAAGGTGTAGGTGGTCCATCTGTCTGCCTTTGTCTGTCTGCCTGTGCCTGTCTGCCTGTCTGTCTGTCATGTCTACATAAACTTTGTATTTCCCCCTCAGGGAGTTGGGGGTACATGTGGATGGGTTTATTGCTGCTGTTGGACACACTATGGTTGTCGGTAGCTCTAAGGTAAGATTTTTGGTAGTCAACTGAGAGAGAGGGGGGAGGAGGGAGGAAGTGGGAATGAGTGTCCTCAAGCGATATTTTAGTAGATTGATTGTTCAATGGCCATACAAAGAGTATGATTGGTTGAAGATCATGTGATCGGATGCAAAGAGTGGTCGGCTGGCTCCTGTAAAAGAACTGAATAAACCGTTACCGGGTCAGATAATTTGCAAACTCTGAAAAATGCTTTAGTTCTTGTCAGGGGATGACAGAAAACGTCCTTTCATTTTCAAAAGGCATGATTGTTGTATGACATGATTTGAATGTTGTAGGCTGTGGGATATATTCTCACTGCAACGACATTCAAAGTATGTTGAAATGAACCTTCCAACACAGGATAGTAAGGTGACTGGTCGCCATGCCGACGTCATCCAGGCAGGTTACATTGCTTCAGAGATTGCTCACAGAATGGTTGTACCTGGAGGAGAGGTGAGGGGGAGGGAAAAGGGTGGAGGGGGAGGGGGGAGGAGAAAGGGGGGGAGAGGTAGCATCTGTTGT
Source organism: Agelas oroides (assembly GCA_949130485.1). Lineage (NCBI taxonomy): Eukaryota > Metazoa > Porifera > Demospongiae > Agelasida > Agelasidae > Agelas > Agelas oroides. Next base: position 6,872,139 of record OX422204.1, on the reverse strand, counting down.
GAGATAAAGGGTGAGGAGAACAGAAGGAAGGGTGAGGGTGGAGGAGAACAGAAGGAAGGGTGAGGGTGGAGGAGAACAAAAGGAAGGGTGAGGGGGGAGGAGAACAGAAGGAAAGGTGAGGGTGGAGGAGAACAGAAGGAAGGGTGAGGGTGGAGGAGAACAGAAGGAAGGGTGAGGGTGGAGGAGAACAGAAGGAAGGGTGAGGGGGGGGAGGAGAACAGAAGGAAGGGTGAGGGTGGAGGAGAACAGAAGGAAGGGTGAGGGTGGAGGAGAACAGAAGGAAGGGTGAGGGTGGAGGAGAACAGAAGGAAGGGTGAGGGTGGAGGAGAACAGAAGGAAGGGTGAGGGGGGAGGAGAACAGAAGGAAGGGTGAGGGGGGGAGGAGAACAGAAGGAAGGGTGAGGGTGGAGGAGAACAGAAGGAAGGGTGAGGGGGGAGGAGAACAGGATAGGCCATTGTGTGTGACCCTTGCCAGATGTCGTGGTACCCAAGCAATCGCTATTATGTACATGAGCTTAGCAACAGTGTTAACTGTGCCTACTGTTTCGTACCATTTTATTTACACAATACTTTGTGTGGTGTACTTTGACCCCTGCAGAACATGGCAGTGACGGACGCCATGCAGAGAGTAGCGAATGAGTTCAGTTGTAACACTGTGGAGGGGATGATGAGTCAGCAGCTCAAGAAGAACACGTACGAAACTGACAAGATTATCATCCTTAACCCTTCAGAACAACAGAGGTGAGGGTGTGAGGGTGTGAAGAGTGTGAGGGTGTGAGGGGAGAGGGTGGAGGCTGTCAGGTCCATGTACAGTTACCATAATTATTCTAATTCTACGTAAGCTTAAAAAATAATTAGATTGTGACCTTACGTTAGATTGGATTCATCGTAAATCCCGAAATTGGATTTCTTACATAAAATTAGATCTTATGTTGCATCAAAATTTCCGGCTGTACTGTATACACTTGTCTAGCTCTTGGTGCAGCCTTCATTGGTGTGCAAGAGTTTGACAAGGTATGTACACAATTCGAGGAAAAGACAGCTATACACTTACCTAGGTAGCAAAGGACACTTGATACTGCCTTTAGCAGTTGCAGAGTTTGAGGTATGCACATGATTCAAGGAAAAGACAGCTATACACTTAGGTAGCTTAGTATGCATTCCAGACCATACATCAAGCTAGCTTGCTACTGCCTTCTTTGGCTACAGATTGACTAGGTCTGTACACAATTCTAGGAAAAGACAGCTATACACTTATAAGGCTTGCAAAAGCTCCCCTTCCTGTTTCCACATATTTTGATTCTACACACAATTCTAAGAAAAACCAGCTAAACACTTACCTAGGTTGAGAGAGTAGGCCTTCATGTGTGTGTTTCACTAGTATTGTGGTTCTTATGGGGAATTAAATTTGGCGGTTTGGCGGTCAGGGTTGAAACCGCCAAATTAAAATCTGCCAATGTTATTTCGTACGTACGCAAACATGTAATGATGTAATGCATGTAGCCTGTCCGGCGCCCCTCTATGCGGCTGTATATGTAGCTAGCTTGGCACTAGCATGCTGCCAGTTTTATATCTTGTAAATTTTCGAACTCATGGCTTTGTTCAAGTACCTCAAGCGAGAGACGACAACGCTCCTTGATAAATGTACCTGAGACGCCACCGCCAAATTTAAATTCCACCAGATTTTTTTATGGTTGGTTTGGGACCAAACCGCCAAATTTAAAGACCGCCAATATTTCTGGCTATACAGTAGCTGTTTTTTCCTGGAATTGTGCACAAACTTCGCCGAACTATGAAGAAAGTGCACCTGTTTGTGAGACTGGTAGGAAGGCCACAAAGGTTGGAGGTTGACTTCAGTCATTAAATTGGAAAAGCGTAAATACATTGAATTTCTTATGTTAAATTGGATCATACGTAGTAATTACGTGTTATGCAGTGTTTTTAATCTGGTAGTCCTGGATAGAAACCAAATAACATTTCATTGCATATTTCAAGTTCATCACTATGTTCAAAGTGCTATGGTATAACTTTTGTTAAGGGGTGGGGCTCATGCATGTTTTAGACGCATCAGATATGACAATGTGCGTATGAGCTCATCTTTAATGAAAGTTTAGCAGTACAGAGCTTTGGACTCATACATGGTGATACACTTGAACTACATGAGCCCCACCCCTCGAACTACGTGAGCCCCACCCCTTGAACTACATGAGCCCCACCCCTTGAACTATGTGAGCCCGACCCCTTGAACTCCACAATGGTATAATGTTCAATTTCTCTCTGGGACTGCCACAGATATAAGTGCGTTTGTCCTCTATTTCTCTCTCTCCCGTCTGCCTTCTGCTCCCTGCTGCATTCTTTCTCAGACGAGAACTCAAGACGTGCGAGTTTGAGTTACATGAGGCGTACGTTGTGGACATCCTCATGAGCACAGGAGAAGGAAAGGTCTGGTGTGAGGGTGTGAGGGTGTGTGGAGTGTGAGAATGTGAGCCTGTTTTCTTCATTAGTGCAAACAGATGTTACTGAAGTTAAATGAATATCGTTGTTTGTGGGTTTTTAGATGAGTAACGTTTGGATAAATGACTTGACGTTGAGTAAACAGTACTGATGTGATGGTATTCTGACCAATAGCGTTGCAGAATGATAAGCCTTCTTTCCACATCTGATTATGGAGTACGTGAGGAATATGTCATATCAGTCTGACTGCAACCACACATATATATGTATGAGGTCATGTTGATTGGCGCAAGTGAAAGATCCTTTCCTTCTCAATCTTCTAACCATCTTTTTCCCCTTCCTTTCTTCTTGCCCTTCCTTCTCTCTTCCTTCCCTCTCTCTCCTCTTCCCTCTCCTCCTCCCTCACCTCTCCTCCCTTGACTCCAGACACGTCAGTTGGACACTCGAACAACAATATTCAAGAGGACAGAAGAGGTCTATAACCTCAAAATGAAGGCTTCACGAGGTGAGCATTAATTAGAACATTATACAGAATAGCGACATGATTTCCCTTTCCCTCTTTCAACCTCTTTCTCCCTTTCTCCTCGCTTTCTCCTCCCTTCCTCTTCCCTTCCTCCCCCTCGTTTCCACCCCCTCCCCTCCTCCTCCCTTCCTCCCCCTCGCTTCCACCCCTTAACACCCCTGTCTGCAGCTTTCTTTAGTGAAGTATGTAATAAATTCACTGTAATGCCGTTCTCACTAAGGTAAGCCTCTTGCTTCTAAGTACAAGTGTTTCTATAGCAACGCACAAAACCATGCATATACATATACATATGTATGTGCCGAATTAGTGCAGAATGTCACATGCGCCGCCAAGCTCCAACATGCATGGTGACCTACTACGTGTTTTTGTAATACTTGATGGCAATTCACAAGCAACGGTCTTGTGGTAGAAGGGCTGGACTTCTTGTCATGACAATGTCAATATTTAGCCGACAATCCCAAAATTGTGTGTATATATACAATGCATGACTGTGTATATACTGCATTTCTTCGATGAGACGCCACGGCTATTTTTTCACTGCTCGTTTTTGTGCGGCTACTATTCGAGGGCAGCGTTTATTTCTTCGGAAAACCCGCATACATCAACGGCAGCTGGATAAGGTACGTAACGTACAAGCTGTACAGTGATGACTGTTAAACGCTGTCAGTAGTACTGTGCAGCCTCTCAGTCCTGGTGTCAGCCATGGAAAGGAGTTGTACAACACAAACAGCCCTAGTGCTAGCCTGTTTACCGTCGTCTTAAATTATTCGCATACGTGTGCGTGTGCTGCATATACTAGCCGCAGCTACTATTCGAGGGCAGTGACTATTCAAGGGCGGCGTGTATTCGAAAAGATATGGTTATTACCGTAATCTCCCAATATGGTAATTACTTAGGTATGGAATTACAGAACTGTACACGCATACATACAGTGTACATTGTATGTATGTAAGTGTATGTTTGTAATGTACAAGCAAAAGGTTCCAGTTGACTGCACAGTGTCACTCAGGCTCACCTCAATGACATCATGGTGTGCTCTTGTTTTCGTAATTAAGGTGGTGGCTGTGTGGTTTTTATTTGGTTGTTTGGATACAAAGAAATTCTTTAAATTTGAGGCTTTTAACATTTTGCCAATTTGTAATTGGTAATGTTGTCCATTTATTGACTGTCTTTGACGTCCTTTGACTTATGGTAGTTGAGATGGTCTGTACATAATTTTACTCTGTTTCTCTAAATTAGAGCATGTATGTAATTTTGACATTTCTCTTAATTAGAGCATGTGCATAATTTTACTCTTTCTCTTAATTAGAGCATGTGAGGAGGAGGGCAAGGCAAGAATGGGTGTGGTCGAGTGTCTCAATCATCATTTAGTGGAACCCTATAATGTGCTGTACGAGAAAGAAGGTAAGGTCCGTCGCTGCACGACTGGACTCATTCACTCATGCATCAGAGTTGAATATTAATGGTCAGGGTTAAGTACCTCTTGGGGTTGGGGGGGGGGGGGGGGGGGGAGTCAACAGTATGCCTCGGTCGGGATGGTGAAAAGTTGCTGTGGGAAGTGCTGTATTACTGAGCTTCTGTTGGGGGTGGGGCTCATAAGCACTTCATAGGTGTATCAGATATTCATACATCTCTGAAGTGCATGAGAGTCCCCCCCTTAACAGAAGTTCGGCATTACAGCACTTTGAATGCAATGATGTAATCAAAACACACAACCGTTTGATTGCTACACAAGACGGTCACACGGGACATTTTAGGTGTAGATTTCTACCAATCTTTGTCCTCTTCCAAAGAATGAGAGATTTCAGTCGGCAACAGATCATTGGTTGCCAAAACTCCCTAACTTACTGCAGTAAACTGCCTTCTTTAGAATGTAACATTTGTGCGTTCTCTTTCTTTTCATGTCCAGGTGAGTTGGTGGCACAGTTCAAGTTCACTGTTCTGCTAATGCCTAATGGACCTCAGAGGTGAGCGGCAGGGTCTGACTTCCACACACCACTAAGTGTAAAACACAGTCGCATTTTCAGACTGCATCTGAGAAGAGAGGTTCTGGTGACTTCAACCAATTTTCTTAGGCTTTGTTGAAATTCGTAGTTAAGTGGAGCTGCCAGCTTTGTACACAAAGTGTCGTGTCATCATGCTAATGTAGCCAAGGCCCCACCCAGTCATCCGGCATTGCAGCTGAAGGGTTTTTGCTACAATGTGAGATGATAGTCAGAAATTTCATTCTAAAAGCAGTTAACTTAATGAAGCTTGAGGAGACAGTTTGTCACCAGACCCTCTCCTCTTGGATGGGGTCTACTAGGAAGCTGTGAAGTGCAGAATGATGACAAACCTTCTTTCCCCATCCGAGTGTGGAGTGAGGAAACATCATCTTCGTCTGACTGCACATGGTTTCAAAGTGATTATATTATGCTGTGTTACATTGTATTACAGTGTTGACACATTATTGTATAGTGATCTCTCTGTGTTACACTGTGTTATGCAGGATCACAAATGGACCATTTGATCAAGAAGTCATCAGCTCCTCTGTGACATTAAAAGATCCTGATCTAAAGGTGAGATAGTCTAATAGCCTCTCCCAGGCCCTCTGATTTGAGCTCTCAAATTGGAAAGTGGCCCACCTTGTGTGACAAGAGAAGTCACTCAAACACCAGACCCTCTTTTAGCACAGACAATTTACTGAGGGGACATGACCTGTAGTCACTGTCTTGGTACATCTTTCTTTGTGTAGGCCATTTTGGTCTCCTCTACCACACGAAAAAACAAGAAGAAGAAAAAGAAGGTATGTGTGACCGTCCTGGTATGTGCTTGTGTGGGTGTGACAGAGAGGCTCTATTGTGGGGTGTGTGTGAGAGGTGGATGTGTGACAGAAGGGCTCTGTTGTGGGATGTGTGTGAGAGGTGGAGTGTGACAGAGGGGCTCTATTGTGGGGTGTGTGTGTGTGAGAGGTGGAGTGTGACAGAGAGGCTCTGTTGTGGGGTGTGTGTATGAGGTGGATGTGTGAACAGAGTGGCTCTGTTGTGGGATGTGTGTGAGAGGTGGAGTGTGACAGAGGGGCTCTGTTGTGGGATGTGTGACAGAGGATGTGTGGATGAGTGGATGTGTGATGTTGAACGCTCCCTCCTCCACCACTGTGTATGTATGTATAGATAGTTTCCACATGGCATGGCTTCACTTTTGAAAGGCAAGTGTCAGCTGGGCTCTGTGTTCAGTGCAGCTATGTGCTAAATAAAGGCCAGGAAGTACTATGTCAAGTGTGCTGATTGAAAGGTCCACTGTACAGCTGCCTCTTGATCATGCATTTGTCATCTGGAAGTAGGACGCTTAATTGACATTTAGAAACCATCTGTACTGGTTGAGGGGAGAGAGATCTTTCTATCTGTACATTTGTGGTTCCTTGTTGCTAAGCAACCTCTATTTGTTGCTAGGGAAAACCAGGAGAAGGTGTTAAGTTGGCAGAAGGGGACAAGACAGTGGAAGAGGACGCACAAGACACAAAGACGACTGAAGCTACATCAGACTCAGCAAGCTAGCGTGCCAATACACTTAACAATTCACTGTACTAGCACTTTATATTATGTGTACATAGTATTAATATTATGTAGCTAGTAATTTGTGGTTGTTTGGTCAATCAATAAATGTTATATTAAAATTTCTTTGCAAGGTAGGTGTCTAAAATTGTTTGGCCCCTTCTAGCATATAGCTTGGTCCTAGTCTCACAACTAGCCCCACGTTCCCAGACTGGAGGTGGGAACAGCCTGGGAACAAGACTCAACCATGAATTTGTGCATGATACTGATGTGCTGTGGTTGGTTGGGTCTAGCTTGTGGGACCAGCTTGTTCTTTGCAACAATCAATTTTTTAATGTAGTAATGTGTTGATTACCCATATTGACAGCTGTCTATCCAGGACATTCACTGGTTATGGAGCTAGCAAGACTCTGTCTGAAGGGACAATATGATCAACAAATGGACTGCACACAGCTGACAAAGAGTGTCACTCTTTTTGCCAGTAAACTTTAAATTGGTATGCACCAACAAGAAACAGTGTACTTAAAATGTCAGTTAAGTCCAACAAGTAGTTGACCATTGCACTAGAAGGTACTTTGTCCAAAGTGACTCAAAATATGATCACTGAGATAGTCCCGTGGATGATAATGTTGGACTGCACATAGTTGACATTTCTGGTCCACTTTCAAATTGTTAACGTCAATAAGTAAAAGCTGACACATTGTGAAAATCTGATCTTTGTCAGTTGTGTACAGTCCAACAAGTGGTTTTATCATCCCATGGCATAAAACTGGTTTAGACTTATTACATGGGTCGTGTGTTTACTGGCAGTCTTCCAGTGAGCAGTACACCTCCGAACAGAGCATAGAACTGGTTCAGACTTATTACACGAGTCGTGTGTTTACTGGCAGTCTTCCAGTGAGCAGTACACCTCCGAACAGAACATAAAACTGGTTCAGACTTATTACACGAGTCGTGTGTTTACTGGCAGTCTTCCAGTGAGCAGTACACCTCCGAACAGAACATAAAACTGGTTCAGACTTATTACATGGGTCGTGTGTTTACTGGCAGTCTTCCAGTGAGCAGTACACCTCCGAACAGAGCATAAAACTGGTTCAGACTTATTACATGTTGGTATCATGAAATTGAACTTGGATTAATCACATTGTATGTGACATGTACATGTGTATGGAGTGAAATGTGTTACAAAAAGAGAAATTCAATTTTGTTTACATTATTCATAAACTTGTCAACAAGTACGAGTGTACACAAGTGTGTACGAGTGTACACAACAGCTACAATAAAGCCATACATGTGAGAGTGAGAAGCTCTGTGAGGAAATTAAGTTCCACCTCACCAAGTACTGTGGCTGTCTTGAGATGTGTAGTGAACTGAATTGTGCGTGAATTGTTTGATGGAAGTGCTACGCAGTTCCTCACTGTTCAATGAAGACAATGAAAACAGTTATGGTGGGAGGGCTGTCTAGTTTAATGTATCCCCCCACAAAGATGACTTCTCCCCCTTCCAACTGTGTTGCAGCAGCTGCGAATCGTGGTACTGGTAGATCCCCACTGGATATCCTCACCCATGAGTTGGTGCTGGGAGAGTACATGTGGACTGCTGAAGATGGGGACTCACTGTCATCCTTCCCTCCAGTAGCCAGGAGGCAACCTCCCAGCTCTGCTGCAGTGAAGTAAGAAAGTGGACACTCAGGTAGGACTTGCCATGTGGGTGGTGAGGGGGAGGCTTGGGGGGTACTGCTGGTCTCTGGATGGTCAGGTGGGAGGGCTCGTGAGATCAGGTTGGATACTGATGTACAATAAGCTTGTCTGGATGCATAACCAGTGGTCCCTCCAATGAGATAACATGTGTCATTAACAATGGCACATGACATGCTATCGTGTGCAACTGGTAGAGGCTCAGCATGGTACCACTGGTACGTCTTGGTTTGAAACACCTCCACTGCACTGGTACGAGTCCTGAGTTTACTGTCAGTGTCCCATTGAGTGAAGCCTCCACTGACAATGAGTGTTGATTTGTAATTGAATGCTGTTGGGTAAAAGCGAGCTGTGGGCAGGGGTGGGATGATGGAGTTCTCCCATGTTTCAGAGTCTTGAAATACGTAAACATCATTGATGGGGATGGACTGATCAATTCTGCGACCTCCCACTGTCACTAGCTTTCCATCCAGCTGGGTGAGACCAAACTCAAGAGTGGGGCAAATAGGAAGTTGTGACCACGTGTCTTGATTGGGATTGTATTGGAACACCTGCCTGGATGTGTCAATCTTGTCTGTGTACCCCCCACCACAGTAGATGGTGCTCCCAATCCTCACTATGTGGTGTTCTGACATTGCTACTGGGAGGTCGGCCGCTCTCCTCCACCTCAGTCTGGAGTGTGGGTGGAGCAGCAGAGACTGGGGGAGAGAGAGAGGAACAAGGTATCAGCCATGAGCACAAGTAATGTGTGCTACATGCTTTGTGTGTTAGTAGGTAATAGGGAAGGCCATGTCTTGCTCCTTCCTAGAGCATTTTGAATCCTACGGGTTCCATCTTTGAAGTACGTCACACACAACCAATGAGGTGGGTTACACTCCTAGTACATGCATGTTTTCAAGTGAAACCACACCCCCAAGATGCTCTCAGAACCTGTAGGTTCAAGATTCCCCAGGGAGGAGCAGGGTGTAGCTTCACCTATACTATTGTCCACCAATAAATGGAACATAAACACAATGGTTTTTACCTTCTAACACACAATGTACATCTGTACTAATGAATCTCGTCTTGTGTACATAATTATAATGGGACATGTAATTATTATATTTGTATAGTATAGTTCACTCCACGTACTTGTTTACCAACAAGCCTTGGAAAACAGTGCTTGATGGCTATGCAATATCTTAATTGACATAAGTATTTTTGTGTTTGTTTTGCATAATAGGATTTACAATAGGTGGCTGCAAGCAAGCAAGCGAATAAGTGTATAGTTGAGGCTCACCCAGGCTCACCCCATTATGTACTCCAGGACCATGTACATGACGTATGTGGATACTGCTTGTTTACTGTCATGACAGTGGGAACATTGAGTGGCAGACTGTAAATACATTATTGTAGGCACTTCTCTAATACTAGTCTTGTGCCCAGACTCTGCCCTCTCACAAGGAAAAGAGTCTGGTGACTGTTGAATGCTTCAGCCTTGGTTGTGTCATCAATTCTGAACAAGCCAATGCTATGTCATGCAAGCTAGCCCATGAAATCAAAAGACTACATCAAAAGAGGAAAAGTATGTGAGCATTGGCTTGTTCAAAATTTGGTACTGCTGACTCGGCACAACCAAAACGCTCAATAGTCACCAGACCCTTTTCCTCGTGAGAGGGTGGAGTCTGGGCACGAGACTACTCCAACACTGGCACAGTTGTTGGGGGGAAGACCCTAGTTACTACAATCTAATTGAGGTTTTTTGGGGGGGACCTTTCTTGGAGCTGCTCGGTCATCCATGTACAATGTTGAGTGTCAGTGGATAGGTAGGAACACAGAATGCCATGTTGTCATGGCAACACTAAATGACTGTGGGTGTGTACACATGTATACACAGCCACACAGTCACTACTACATGAGTACCTTGCTGTCTGGTGCATGTGGTGGAACTGTGTCACTGGATTGTTGAGCATCTGAGAGAGAGAAAGTGGATTGAGTAATGAAACTATCAGTCATTGTATACGGTAATGGAAGTCAGTGCCTCTGCCTACATTGTCAATGTTGAACGGCTCAACAAAAACACACATCAACCAGCCAGCTATATTATGTACATACATTAACCAAGCTCTAGTGTTGGAGTTTATTATGAGTGTGGAGGCATGTGGAGACTGTTTACCTTTAAGGAAGGTGTTGGTAGTGTGTTTCCCTGAAGGTACACGGCGTCGGGGGACAGGGACTGGAGGGATGGTAGTTTGAGAGGTCACCGGAGGAGGTGTGTCCTCCACTGTGAGGGAAGAAGGGTCCAAATGATGGCTTGGAACTGGTAATGTGCATGCTAGCCATGTGTAACATTTCTACTTTCACTCACCAGTGTGGATAACTTTGTAACAGGGGTAGCTGAGCTGCCGGTGTGGATCCTCTGAGATAGGATGGTGTTTGAAGTGTTCAATCAGGTCCGGAAGAGTCGTAAAGCCCTTGTGAGTTCCAGGGACTTCGTAGAGCCCAGAATCTTTTCTCTCAATAGGGAAATGTGCAACACCTCCTGCATGTTTTAGGGACAGGGAGAAACAGCCAGGTTTGGTCTCACTCTCTCTGACGAGGAAGCAGCCACTGGCACCATGCTCAAGTCGCTCCTCTGCAGTCTTCCGTATGATCCCAGTATGATACCACACCTCCCTCAGAAGTTCAACAGGAAATCCCACATCATATGTGTGGGCAGACTCTTGTGGCTGGGAGACAGCTGTGGAAAGAATGTGCTTCTGTTACATGTTGAAGAAAAGCATATAGATGGTTTCCATGGTAAATAACATAATCCTACTTCCAGTGGACAAATCCACGATGGAGAGGCAGCATTGTGCTCTATGATAGAAGCTCTTTTGTGTAACTTACCTCCAGCCTTGTGCCTCCTGGCTATGTCCCTTGCAACCGCCATGTTTGCTCCACCTGCAGGGTGGCCCACTGCCTCCACCAACCTCTGCCAAGTTGGCTCTCCAAACCGTTGCACATTGTAATTCCTTTTCAGCCACTCTGTCACCATTGAAGCCAGACAAGCAGGAGGGTCGCTACCACTCCCAACTTGAATGCTCTCCAGGACATCAGATTTTAAGTCGCAGAGCGGTACCAATGTTCCTCCATTTTGCAGTGACTGGGATTAGCTCACTTTGCACATCAAAGAGATCATCATCGAGATCTGAAGTAAATGGCATGGTGGATGGTTAATGCATCACAAACCAGCTAGTACTGTATGAACATATTTGAGCATACTTGTTACCCAGATTGTCCTACACAGTTAGTAAACAGGACTCATACAAGAGATAGGACAGTGGTATGAGTGCAGAGCCTCATTCCCAGGCCAGACCCACATGGCCGGGGAATAGAACTCAGAACATGAGAGCATGATCTACCATTTGAGCATACTTGTTACGTAGAGTGTCCTACGCATAGTTAGTGGACAGAACTCGTGGAGGCAGCCAAGGTGTGATAGAGTACAGTGGTAATTGTACAGCTAGAGCTACTTGGCACCGGGCAGAGCACGATCTACCAGGATCACGATAGGAGGGCACCGACAAGGATGGATATAAAGGGGGCACCAACCATCAGATAATGCAAGGCAGTGCAGTCGGTACCAAGTGATGATGTAATTGTGATGTCATCACATCAGTTGGGCAATGTATTGTTAGCACCAAATCACAGTTCCCCCCAAGAAATATTAATATTTCAATTTTCCTACAATCGGACAGGTTATTCATTCTGAGTCAGCAAGACCAAAAAATGTTTCAAAGTCAAGTGACATTACACTCTCTACTTAGCGGTCTCTACCTTCTGACTAGCCTCGTTCCCAGGCCACTCCCAGACTTATCTCGCAGCTGTTTCTCCACAGCTGCGAGATAAAATCTGGGAGTGGCCTGGGAACAAGGCAACCCCCTGACCCCATCACAGTAGCCATCCTCCTCATAAGTTATTACCTGTACTAGTCTTGGCCCAAAGTTCTCCCAAAAGAATATTTTTTTTCACTGTCTCAAATGATTGTTAGCCTCGTTCCCAGGCCCCGCCCAGCTTTCCATCGCTTGCAGTACGGAAAAGCGGTCGATTTTTCATTCGCGCGCGGGAGAGCCTGGGAACGAGGCTAAATGATTGTTAGTAGTGATAGATTGTTGCCACAGCATTGTGTGGTTTGGTTACACACCTAGTGGAGTGGAATCAACTTCTGAGGAGACGTCAGTGACACCAGAAGAACTCCGTCCACCTAGAGGAAAAAGAACAATCACTGACACTGTGGTCAACTGTCAGGACCAAAACCAGCAAAGTTGAGTCATTGCACACTGGAGACTGCTCCTCCAAAAACTTACTGTAGTTACATTTACTCACAGCTGTAGCTGACTAATATTGGTTGACCTAGCCTCGTCCCCAGGCCCGTTCGAAATATCGGAGCCCGTTTTCGATATTTCGGGCTCCGATATTTCGAACAGGCCTGAACTGGGCCTGGGGACGAGGCTATGGTTGACCATGTGAGATTATAGCTGAGCAGCCTTTAAGGTGAGAAGTAGAACTAACTGAGAGCCAGGGAAGACTACACAATAGCTCCAGTCACAGTTGTAACAGGTAAACTTGAGTCACACACACAGGGAGGGGGGATTAGAGGGATAGCAATGCAGCAACAGGCTAACTGTAAATTTGTTGATTGCTTGATTCACATTGTGATCCAGTAACAAATGCTTCTACAACTGAGATGCAAGTGGCTACTAGTCTCATCTCTACACAATGGGTGTGGAGGGTCTGGGGATGAGACTAAGCAGCTTATCATTGGCCCACTTGACCATGCTTCACAGTTGGATGCATATGCAACTACAAGAGTTCCTTTGTTACCACTCATCACCAACATATCACTTGCCACTTGAACCATTACAATGTCAATCATTATGACCTCCTTGCAGCTTTGACTACCCACTGTACGCGTGTAATACAGAATCGATGCTTTGACCCAAACGTTGCAGTTTTCATGATGATGCAGCCCTTTTTTATACTTATGTCGTTATGACCAGCCTGAAGTTGCCTCCCTCCGTACAACCTTTAAACCTACCTCCGTCCATTGTGAGGAGAGAAGAACAACCAGAACCATAGTGGCATAGATCCGATCCGATACAAGCTCACTCCTCCGCGCGCGCGACCATTATCTATGGCGCGACGGGATACGCCCATTTGTCTGGAGGCGCACGTGACTGATCACAACCTTGACCTTTATGATACATCTGCCATCTCCTATGTCTGTGTCTGACCATGATTCAGCGTTTGTCGCTTGCAACTATCGTCTTGAGGTGCTGCATTCACTGGAATAGATCAACTTGCGTGAGATACCTGGTAAGTAGATCTAGCTCAGAGGCCAAGTCAGATGGTTTATCCTTCCAGACAAGAAGGTTGGAAAATCTTTATTTTATATGCCTGATGAAGATTGTGAGCTAGCAGTCGACATGTTGCACGACAATTTATCTGTTGAACCGTACTGAGAGTGTAGCTGCCAGCTTTGTACACAATGTGTTGTGTCATCATGCTAATGTAGCCAAGGCCCCACCCAGTCATCCGGCATTGCAGCTGAAGGGTTTTTTCTAGTCTCGTCCCCAGACCCCACCCTCTCACGAGGAGAAATGATCTGGTGAACTAAGTCGAATTTATTGGGCTAGCACACGCTTTTGCGACAATGTAACCTAGCAATGTTCAAAATGTTATGCGGCCAACCCACTCAAAAAAGGTACGGATACTCGAATGAATTGTTAAGGAAGTGCTATGTAATAATTACCGATCTTGCAGTCCCATTGGTCCTTACCACTTTTGGGGAATAAGCCCAAGGAATTCGACTTCGTTCACCACACCGTTTCTCGCTGGTAGGCGCACACGGGCTGGGCTTAGTTTTTTTTCTACAATGTGAGATGATAGTCGGAAATTTCATTCTAAAAGCAGCTAACTTAATGAAGCTTGAGGAGACAGTTTGTCACCAGACCCTCTCCTCTTGGATGGGGTCTACTAGGAAGCTGTGAAGTGCAGAATGATGACAAACCTTCTTTCCCCATCCGAGTGTGGAGTGAGGAAACATCATCTCCGTCTGACTGCACATGGTTTCAAATCATTGCACATTTGGTAGATTTGACAGATCATTGTACAGTCATCTCTGGTTCACCTTGTGTCACCCTGTGTTGCACTGTGTTACACTGTTGACAAATTATTGTATAGTGATCTCTCTGTGTTACACTGTGTTATGCAGGATCACAAACGGACCATTTGATCAAGAAGTCATCAGCTCCTCTCTGACATTAGAAGATCCTGATCTAAAGGTGAGATAGTCTAATAGCCTCTCCCATGCCCTCTGATTTGAGCTCTCAAATTGGAAAGTGACCCCGCCCGCCTTGTGTGACAAGAAAATTCACTCAAAACACCACACCCTCTTTTTGCATGGACTATTTACTGAGGGGACATGACCTGTAGTCACTGTCTTGGTACATCTTTCTTTGTGCAGGCCATTTTGGTCTCCTCTACCACACGAAAAAACAAGAAGAAGAAAAAGAAGGTCTGTGTGACCGTCCTGGTGTGTGTTTGTGTGGGTGTGGACAGAGTGGCTCTATTGTGGGGTGTGTGTGAGAGGTGGATATGTGACAGAGTGACTCGATCTATTGTGGGGTGTGTGTGAGAGGTGGATGTGTGACAGAGGGGCTCTATTGTGGGGTGTGTGTGAGAGGTGGATGTGTGACAGAGGATGTGTGGATGAGTGAATGTGTGATGTTGAGCGCTCCACCCTCCACCACTGTGTGTGTATGTAGAGATAGTTTCCACGTGGTGTTGCTCCACTTTTGAAAGGTAAGTGTCAGCTGGGCTCTGTGTTCGGTGTAGCTGTGTGCAAAATACAGGTAAGGAAGTGCTACGTCAAGTCTTCACCATCTGTGCTGATTGATAAAAGAAGCTGTTTCTCTCAAAGTGAAAGGTCCGCTGTACAGCTGCCTCTTGATCGCACATTTGCCCTCCGGAAGTAGGATACGTAATTGACATTTTGAAACCAACCTATACATGTTGAGGGGAAAGAGATCTTTCTATGATTCTACAAACTATTTGTATTTGTGATTCCTTGTTGCTAAGCAACCTCTATCTGTTGCTAGGGAAAACCAGGAGAAGGTGTTAAGTTGTCAGAAGGGGACAAGACAACGGAAGAGGATGCACAAGACACAAAGACGACTGAAGCTCCATCAGACTCAGCAAGCTAGCGTGCCAGTAGACTTAGTAATTCACTGTACTAGCACTTTATATTATGTGTACATAGTATAATATTGTGTAGCTAGTAATTTGTGGATGTTTGGTGAATCAATGGTAATGCTATTTCTTTGAAGGTATGCATCTAAAATTTGTTGGGCCCCTTCCTAGCATAGCTTGGTCCTAGCCTCATTCCCAGACTGGAGGTGGGAACAGCCTGGGAACGAGACTAAGTCAACCCCAGTATGGAATGTGCATGATACTGATGTGATGAGGTTGGTTTGGTCTGGCTTATGACTCATAGCTAGTCCTCAGGCCTTGTCTAGTTAAGAGTTGATTACCCATACTGCTGTGTAGCTATCCAGGTCATGCAATGCTTAACCAATGGAGGGTTACAGTAGCTAGTAAGATACTCCGTCAAAGGGACAATATGACTGTAATGATTACATTGTGATTATGTAAGGTATACTTGTATGTTTTCTGTATATATATATTCGTGTGTCTGTTGGAATAATTCAGTCTGTCTATGTGGAACCCAAATGGTGACTTTGGATGGTATGCAGGCCCCAAGTTACCACACTGATAAACAATGTTGAATGCATTGAATTGCACACGGCTGACAAAGAACATTCTTTTTGCTGTTTCCAGTACACTTTCAAATTGATATGCACCAACAACAAACAAATTTACTTGAAACATTTTTTGTTATATATTGTTTCTGCATGCTCACTGAGAACCATGAGATGATAAACTGCTTGTTGGACTGTACACAACTGACCAAGATTTTCACAATGTTTCAAAATTGAATTTGGATTGCCTTTATTAATAATTATTATAACTTGCTCATATGATGTGTAAATGTGTTTGGAGAAGAATGTTACAAAAGAGAAATTTCAATTTGTTTACATTATTCATCAAGTGGTACACGAGTATACACAAAAACATGACACATAACAACATAAATAAACAACAGCTGTCAAGAAGTGTACACAACAGCTACAATGAAGCCATACATGTGAGAGTGAGTAGCTCTGTGAGGAAATTAAGTTCCACCTCACCAAGTACTGTGGCTGTCTTGAGATATGCAGTGAACTGAATTGTGCGTGAATTGTTTGATGGAAGTGCTACACAGTTCCTCACTGTTCAATCGAGACAGTGAAAACAGTTTTGGTGGGGCTGATTAGTTTAATGTCTCCCCCCACAAAGATGACTTCTCCCCCTTCCAACTGTGTTGCAGCAGCTCCTTGTCGTGGTACTGGTAGATCCCCACTGGATATCCTCACCCATGAGTTGGTGCTGGGAGAGTACATGTGGACTGCTGAAGATGAGGAACCACTGTCATCCCTCCCTCCAATAGCCAGGAGGCAACCTCCCAGCTCTGCTGCAGTGGAGTAATGAAGTGGACGCTCAGGTAGGACCTGCCATGTGGGTGGTGAGGGGGAGGTTTGGGGGGTACTGCTGGTCTCTGGATGGTTGGGTGGGAGGGCTCGTGAGATCAGGTTGAATACTGATGTACAATAAGCTTGTCTGGATGCAGTACCTAACTTGTCCCCTCCAATGAGATAACATGTGTCATTAACAACTGCACATGACATGCCACTGTGTGCAACTGGTAGAGACTCAGCGTGGTACCACTGGTACGTCTTGGTTTGAAACACCTCCACTGCATTGGTATAAGTCCTGAATTTAGGGTCAGTGTCCGATTGAGTGAGTCCTCCACTTACAATGAGTGTTGATTTGTAATTGAATGCTGTTGGGTAAAAGCGAGCTGTGGGCAGGGGTGGGATGATGGAGTTCTCCCATGTTTCAGAGTCTTGAAATACGTAAACATCATTGATGGGGACGATCTTATCAATTCTGCTACCTCCCACTGTCACTAGCTTGCCATCAAGTTGGGTGAGACCAAAGTAATGAGTGGGGCAAATGGGAAGTTGTGACCATGTGTCTTGTTTGGGATTGTACTGGAACAACTGCCTTTCTGTGTCAATGTTGACTGTGTACCCCCCACCACAGTAGATGGTGCTCCCAATCCTCACTATGTGGTATACTGACATTGCTACTGGGAGGTTGGCCACTCTCCTCCACCTCAGTCTGGAGTGTGGGTGGAGCAGCAGAGACTGGGGGAGAGAGAGAGGAACAAGGTATCAGCCATGAGTTAGTAATGTGTACACAATGGTGTTGTGATAATAATGGTTGTTCTTTATTGTTTTCTAATAGTGTTGCTATGGTAACCATCATGACAATATAGTTTATACATTACATCACATTGCCATGCATCTGTATTAATGGATCTCATCTTGTGTGCATGTAATAATGATAATGTCAGTGGTATCAACATCTTGTTTGAGGTGGACGTGTTCTAAAAATATTTTAAGTTGTGTTTGTTCTGAAGGAGTTATGATAAGTGGCTGCAAGCAAGCATATACACATGTGCCCAACCCAGTCCCACTAGTGTGGGGCTCATCCATTATGTACTCCAGGACCATGCACATGACAATGTATGTGCACACTACTTGTGGGATGTTTACTGTCTTGACAGTGGGAACATTGAGTGGCAGACTGTGAATACTGTATCCATTATACTGTTGATTTCAACTACCTTTGAACATAAGTAATTTGTTGTTCGATACCACGATACCACCACGTAAGTAAAGATAATTGAAACCTGTCAATCCACTCAATGAAATGCTTACTGTGTACAGCTTTAGTGTCCAAAGAGAGCTGAAATCAACAGTAGCTTAGACACTTCTCTAATACTAGTCTCGTGTCCAGACTCCACCCTCTCATAAGGAAAATGGTCTGGTGACTATCAAGCACTTTCTTGGTTGTGCCGTCAATAATTCTGAACAAGCCAATGAAAAAGCACTCGTGAAAGCATTGAATGCTAGCCAATGAATAGTGCTACGTCAAAAAGCACGTAATTATGTAACTATGACTTGTTCAAAATTCGGTACTGCTGACTCGGCACAACTTTAAAGTGTTCAATAGTCACCAGACCCTTTTCCTCATGAGAGGGTGGAGTCTGGGACACTACTCTAACACTGGCACAGTTGTAGGGAAGACCCTAGTCATTACAATCTAATTAAGGTTTTTGGGAGATCTTGTTTGGGCTGTTCAGTCATTGTTTGGTTTGTGTACAATGTATAGATTGTTGAGTGTCAGTGGATAGGTAGGAACACTGAATGCCATGTTGTCATGGCAACACTACATGACAGTGTGGGTGTGTACACATGTATACACAGTCACACAGTCACTACTACATGAGTACCTTGCTGTCTGGTGCATGTGGTAGAACTGTGTCACTGGATGGTTGAGCATCTGAGAGAGAGAATTGGATAGTACAACAAAATGTGATTCTCTTGTTTGTTTGATTGAGGGGAGGAACCCAGCTGCTCTGAGGTTGCTTCTGGGACCTCAAAAGGTTCTATTTGGGGGAAGGGGCCAGCATCATTCCTAGGCTTCAAACAAGGTTGGGGGGAGGGGGGCCAGCATCATTCCCAGGCTTCAAACAAGGTTGGGGGGAGGGGACTAGGAATTTACATGCTTCAAACAAGGCTGCAAATAATGCTAGTACCCCCAAAAAAGTCTTCCTACTGGCAAATTATGACATTTGACCTTCACATTCTAAAATGGTACTAGTCATAGGAACATTCAAGAACCAAACTGTCACCACTGGAACTGATTCCTCACATGAGCAACTATCATAAGACCATCAATATTTAACAGTGGGAACTATTGTGGTGGAGGCTTGCTGTGTTGTGTTCTGGGGAGGGGGACACCTCTGTATTAACCCCGACTAGTAGTTGTGGGTGTTAGTTCTTGTACCCAGGTGTAGGTGACCCCATTCCCAGACTACATTCCTTTGTTTACATTGAGAACAATACACAGAACCAGAAGAGTGGTAGCCTCGTACCCAGGCCGTTCATTATAAACGGCCTGGGTACGAGGCTAGAAGAGTGGTGAAACTTGGGGGAGGCCTGGTACCATTGATCATGTGAATAACATCAGGTGGGTGAACACAACACAGCAAGCCTCCACCACAATAGTTCCCACTGTTAAATATTGATGGTCTTATGTGAATAACATCAGGTGGGTGTGAGGTGGATGTGGTGGGGTGGAGCCCAATGTGAGCTGCATCCACCTGACACCCACCTGACATCACTCTTATGATTTAGCCTCATCCCCAAGGCCCACCTAAAAAATCAGGAAAAGGGCCTGGTCATACATGCAAAAATTCAAGGCTCATTGTCTGCATATGATGTGACGTAGGACTGTGAAGTGTGTTCTAGCTGATGAAGGCTGTTGGGCCGAAACGTCTGTTCTCATGTAAATTGCTCAAACAACGACAACACATCAAGCAAAAATTCCCGTCTGTGCTATGTGAGCAGTCTTTGTTTGGGATAGACCAATCATGTTCATCCATTACCGGTTACTACATTCTTGACCACATGAAATTAGTAGTCTCATTTTAAGACTATTTGAAAATGGGAAAAAGGCTCAAAGTTCAGAACTTGGAACACATTTAGACATGATAGGCTACTACTCTCGCCTCCCAGGACTAGACTCTAGTCGCTCCTTGGCAAGATCTGTTCCCATACTCTGTAACACCATTGTCAACAGTAGCTGGCTACCACGTGATCGCACAGAAGGCATGTAATTGTTACATAATGTGCTGACTCAGCAATTTATGCATGTGTGACCCTTTTCCAGATTTTTTGGGCAGGGCCTGGGGATGAGGCTACATGTGATTAATGGTCCCAGACCTTCCCTGGCTTTCCCCATTTTATATCATTGTCAACACAAACTGAAGGGGGAGGCCTGGGAATGAGGGTACACTGTCTCCAGATACTTGTCATGGTCTCCATTACACTCACCATCTGAGGAGGGTCGTGGGCAGGGGGAACTGAGGTGGTGACGTGGATCACCCGAGACTGAGTTGGTCATGTAGAAATCCACCAGTTGAAGAAGTGTATCAAACTTCCTATCAGTTCCAGTGATTTCATATCCGTCAGAATCTTTCTCGATCAGGAAGTGTGAGATCTCTCCTTGGTGCTTCATGGCGAGTGAAAGAGTGCTTCCTGTGGCATCATTTTCTCTGATGAGGAAGCAGTGATATGGGACCTTGTTGAGTCTCTCTTCTGCAGTCTCTCGTGAGATCCAGCCGTGGTACCACGCCTGTCCCTGGAGTTCAATATCTGCAGGAATGTAAACTGTGGGTGACTCCACCCCCCACAGTATAGTCA
>OX422204.1:6828977-6846477 GCA_949130485.1 Agelas oroides | reverse complement strand
CTTGTCGGTTCTCACGTGCGAAATCAGCAGCTTTACTCAGTTCCTGATGAGCAGAAGCAGCTGCAGACATACACAAAGAAAGAACCACACAATGAAAGCAACTACTGAAGCACATAGTGCAGGTATGGTGACCTTCCACCCTTACTAAACAAACCAGCAATATAGTTCCTATATATAACCTAATAACTACACAAATTAACAACTACAACACCGATATGTTGTGACAACATGTCCCATTCACTCCTACTGTTCTGTATCTATGTTGTATTACCATAAGGATAAAATTTTGTGGGTCTTTGAGTTCCCCTCCTAGAAAAAAACATTTGCAGCCACCAGCACACCAGGGTACCAAAATAAGGCACATATGCAACATTTATAAATAATGGGTGATAGTTATACATAGTGCAGGTACGGTGATCTGTCCCTTCTTTTAGTTAAACAAACTAGCGTAGATCGGGAAATTTTCACAGTAAAAACAATTTGCATTTAAAATTTTCGCGTTAAAAATATCTCATCACTGGACAGTTCTACAATGTAGCGCATATACGTATTTAAAATTTCCCCACGTTTAATTTTCATCGTTCCAGCACACCAATGAACATATTTTAATGGCAAAAAATTTCCCAATGTACAGTAGCAAATGTGCACATGTAGTTCCTATCTATAACCTACTAACCACACAAATGAAGTAACTGCTCATCATATCAGTGATGTACTGACACACTGTGTGTCAGTACATCACTGATATGATGAATGTCCCGTTCACTCCTACCACCCTGCATGTAGTTGATATGCAGTACACTGTGTGTCACTACATCACTGACATGACGAATGTCCCGTTCACTCCTACCACCCTGCATGTAGTTGATATGCAGTACTACTAGTGCTAAGTTTGTGGATCTAAATCTTCATGTGAGTTCTCCTAGGAAAAGATATTTTCATAAATTTGTAGCCACCAACACACCATCTATCAAGGGTATACAGCACACGTATGTGGCAGCATTCACACTACTGAGCTCAAGATCTGAAGTAGTGACCAACCTCACCATGGCAGTGTACTCATCCACAAGTAACAAACAGACATGACAAAGATGAGGCCCAGTTTGGTTTCATGCAGTGTCAATTTACAGCAACAGCACAGCCAAGTTGTGGTAGTTGATTTTAGTTACGAATACGTTCATGATTCACTCAAAATTCAGAAGGCATCTTCATATACACTCTTCAAGCAAAGTGATTACTGTATAACCGGAAATATTGGTGGAATTTAAATTTGGCAGTGGCCGGGTGGGGCCAAGAGTGCTACTGCATGCATTACATCATTACGTGTTGAGAGTGAAATAATATTGCCGGATTTTAATTTGGTGGTTTCAACCCCGACCACCAAACTGCCAAATTTAATCCCCCTTCAACTTTTCCGGCTATATGGTAGTTTCGACATGGTTTCACAGTCCTTCACTAGTATAACTACAAACAAAGGAAGACAGCTAGCCACCTTATTACCTGAGTGAGGGGGAGAGGATGTCACTCCATGGACTACGGCAGGTTGCAGGGAGGGTGGCGGAGGGGAGGGGTGGTTGGAGATGGTGGAAGGGGGAGGGGATAGACCTGCCAGGAGACAACAAACAGTGCAGCTGAACATACCATTGTGAATTCAGGTATAGACACATGCAGAATACTTTTGTATAGCCCTCCTAAACTGCACACAATCATAATAGACTAGCTTGTGCTGCAATGTTTAAGTCATACTACTCGGTTGGCACAAACAAGCATCCCCTGGCCACACCACGTATGGTATTAAACTTCTCACAGCATAATATATAGTTAGTCATATGTTTAGAGTAAGTGAATAACGTAGAGCCATGTGACCTACCTGCAGCCTGGCGCCTCTTGGCTGCTTTCCTTGAAGGAGTCGGGCTTGCTCCACCAGTGGGGTGGTCCACTGTCTCCATCACACTGTAGTCCACTGCCGCTACTGGACTATCACCTAGTACTGTCAGCGGAATCCCTGGAATGATGGTAATACTTAACATATATAGTTCAACATGGTGCATGCAACACTAACAACTGTTCCTACAGTGAACATTCAGTTAATGTTTGGTAAATGTATAAAACAACACTTAATCCAAGTCTACTATAGCTTCTATATATACTTCCTCCTCTCGTCCCCACAACACAGTGACCACTATAGTATACATGCACACATCAAGCAATGTGACCTCCGTACCTCTTGTAGCACACAATGCTTCAGCAATGGTCCTATTCCCAACAGTGACCATAGCCCTGGCTAATTTTACGTATGATGCACTAGTGTCCACTCTTAGCCAGGTTCCAAACATCTTCACTTTACACATGTGGTTATCTCGAGAATAGTTTCTCTCTATCACGTCCAGTTCATCCCCACTGACCCCCAGTTGTAGACCAAGGAGGTACCAGTTGGGTACAGAAAGGAGGCTCAGATCACGGAGGGTGGGGACTCCATCTTGTGGAAGGAACAGGAGAGGGTCACAATAAGCGTCACAGTACCAGACCCCTACATTATTAGCTTCCCAGGATCCAGGGACTCCCTATGCAGATATATAGCCAGTGATTCAGTGCATAGACCCATATTTATTTATCACCATATTTATTTATCACTACATTGATACGTATTCATTTCCCACTTGAATACTCTAATATTCATAATTCCCACTAGCTGGAATACTAATATTCATTAGTTACTGTCCTATGGGTCATGTGATGTGCATTACATGACCCGTAGAACAGTTACTATATGTAGACCACATCAGAAATGCAATGTCATGTAGTGGTTGATTTCATCTCAGATTATCAGAACTCACTCCTGATCCTCCACACACAGTACGTTAATTCAAAACATACCTAGTGGTCTAGGAGTGGAATCAAATTCCGAGACATCAGTAGCATCAGCAGAACTCTGTGTAGCTAGAGGGAGAAGAATGATCATGGATGGTGAGACAATAGTATCAGCAGAACTCTGTGTAGCTAGAGGGAGAAGAATGATCATGGATGGTGAGACAAAAGTCTACAGCTTATCTAACTGACAGTCAGGACCACAATCAAAGATCAAACGCAAGGAGTTGGTGCACATCAGAGTGGCTGTTCCTCTAACAACCTTAGATACACTCTGATGAACTGCCTATATTGAAACCACTGTTACAAACTGAGTTTTAAAATCGTCCTTTCCAACAACAAACCATTTACAGTCTTCTCATTTTAAAATAGCCTAATCATTCTAATCTGCATGTGGCAGCAAGGATCAACATCCATGTGCTATAGATGGTTGGCATGCAAGGTGGAATGTACTCTCCAATGAAAGAATGCATCAGCATTCCAGTGCACTGGAACCAAAGATTAGGCAGTTTACCAGACCCTTTTCCCTCCAAATATGCAAAATGAGGTTTGGGAATGAGACTAAACATTGTGTCAGCCCAATCACCACGTCTTGTAGCTACCTCTCCTTAACACTCACAGTGCTAACTGAAATGTCTCATGAAAGATTGGAAGGTACTCAAGAGGGATAAACTACGGAATAGCTCCAGTGTATAGTGTAGTCACAGCTTCAATAGGATATCTTGATCCATACACACGGGAAGAGATGAGGTAGCCTCGAACCAAGACTTTCTATTTTGGATTTCATCTTAGTCTGGTCGCAAGCCAATATTGCATTTTGTACAGTAGGAATGCAATTACCACGTGGATTATGTACCTAATAAGTTTTTGAATTCAGGCTTCGGGTCATTGTAGCCCAGTTCCTACCCCTGCCAAGTTCTGACTGCTTCTCAAACACACTCTGAATTTTTGTTACAACGCAACGTTTGACAAATTGTCGCGAATAATGAAGTCTACTATTTTCACCGGATGTCGTCAGTATGTTGTAATTGTGTGTTCTGCAATCTGATTGGATTGCAAAATTTCTGCAGCGGGTACAAAATGCAATATAGGCTTGCAACCAGACCCTCGCTCTATGCTTGGGTCTGGCTTCGCCAGACTACCCACAGCTTTGGAGAAAAATCTGTGAGACAAAATCCAGAACAGAAAGCCTAGGTTCGAGGCTAAAGACAGGGTGGCAGTTCAGTATTAAAGGCTTATGGCAGTTTACAAATACTGGAGAAATTCCAATGCTGGCGGGAAAACCTACAAAATTGCTCCAGAGTAGTTCATCTTGACACATACAGAAAGGGGTGGGGCAACAATTTATGCAGTGAGGCCTGATTCCGGTGCAGCTTGCCATGGCACACATACAGATGGATGTTTTGGTCACTGTAAGCATAAACCTTGAAACGCTCTGCCACACTCCAATGTTGCAGTTTTCACCGATGCAGTCCCTTTAATAGATGGTTTTCATGGGGCGTGGCTTCACTTCCGGAGGGCAAAAGTCGGTGTCTGGGTTTAGTGCAGCTGCGTGCAAAATACAGGCTAGTAAGTGCTACATCGAGTCCTTACCATTAGTACCGAAAGATAAAAGAAGCTGGTTCTCTCAAGGTGAAAGGTCCGCTGTACAGCTGCCTATCTATCGCGCGTTTGCCCTCCGGAAGTAGGACGCTTAATTGACATTTGGAAACCATCTATAATATTAAACTACAGGACTAAATTTTAGTCCTGCAGTTTGTGACCAGCCTGAAGTTAGCTACCTCCCTCCGTACAACCATCAAACCTACCTCCGTCCATTGTGAGGAGAGAAGAACGATCAGAACAGATCCAACTTTCACTTCTCCGCTCCAGAGGATACGCCCATTTGTTTGGAAGCGCACGTGAGCCAACCAGAACTTTGACCCAACTGTACTTGTCTGGGGAAGAAGCTGAACGGCACGCACCTCAGTGACAGTGCTCCCCACTCCTCGAAATATATTTTTCAGAATCCTTGTGTTGTCGAATCCACTAACAGCAGTGTCTCACTGCTGTGGGATCTCCTCCGCAGGAAATCATCTCACAGACATGGCTACACCAGACTTCCTCTGCCCAAGGATCCAAGTGGCTTAGTACCAGAGCAGTCAGAAGGAGTGAGTTTAAATCTCAGACAGATCTCAGGTTTTTGTGGATCTATTTCTCACTTGCTCAACATTCCTATCATCTTGCAATCTTTTATAGCCTAGCTCATTCCTAGTCTCACAAGCCAGCTGGATCACTTTCTGTATGTGTAACACTGAGCGTCTGTGGTTGGTTGGGTCTAGCTGGCGACTTTTTACAAGACTAGTGCGTTCCCAGGCCTTTGCCACTGTTCATCAGTATAGTATCTCAAATGTTGATTACCCATGGCCATATTACTCATACTGCCAGCTGTCTACCTAGTCTCGCAAACCACACCCTTTGCAGAGAGGAAGGGTCTGGTCACGCTGCAGCTGACAAGTTGTCGGCGAGGAGCGCCATTATCGTATAGTGTGGTTGGATACTGACATTCACTAAACACGTGACGTAATTGCTACTCCATGGCAACAGATACAATCTTTGAAGACTGCGGGTCTCATTGGTCACAGCAAGTTTCTGCTGTGACGACAACTCGATGATCGCAGCGTGACCAGACCCTTCTGCTCTGTGAAGGGCGTGGCTTGCGAGACTACTATCTACCCAGGGCATGCACTGCTTGACCTATGATGGAGGGTTACTGTAGATGCTCTGTACTACTTACGGTAGGTGTGGCCACACGAGACCGCATGAAGGTATATATTGGTGGTCCCATCTGCCTGTCTGTGTCTGTCTAATTAAAATTAATTTGCAAACTCTGAAGAATGCTTTAGTTCTGATCAGACAGTGACAGAAAACTCCCTTTCATGATTGTCGTGGAGTGATTTGAAGGTTGTAGGCTGTGTGACCTCCTCACTGTAATGGCCTTTCAAAATATGTTGAAATTGACCTTCCATCACAGGATAATAAGGTGACTGGTCGCCATGCCGACGTCATCCAGGCAGGTTACATTGCTTCAGAGATTGCTCACAGAATGGTTGTACCTGGAGGAGAGGTGAGGGTGGAGGGGTGGAGGGAGGAGGGGGGAGGAGAAAGGGGGGGAGAGGTAGCATCTGTTGTGAGATAAAGGGTGAGGAGAACAGAAGGAAGGGTGAGGGTGGAGGAGAGGTGAGGGGGGAAGGAGAACGTTAAGTACCTCATGGGGAAGGGGAACAGTATACCTCAGGTTAGTGTTATCATGCTAATGTAGCCAAGGCCCCACCCAGTCTTCCGGCGTTGCAGCTGAAGGGTTTTTCTACAATGTGAGATGATAGTCGGAAATTTCATTCTAAAAGCAGCTAACTTAATGAAGCTTGAGGAGACAGTTTGTCACCAGACCCTCTCCTCTTGGATGGGGTCTACTAGGAAGCTGTGAAGTGCAGAATGATGACAAACCTTCTTTCCCCATCTGAGTGTGGAGTGAGGAAACATCATCTTCGTCTGACTGCACATGGTTTCAAAGTGATTATATTACACTTTGTTGACAAATTATTGTATAGTGATCTGTGTGTTACACTGTGTTATGCAGGATCACAAATGGACCATTTGATCAAGAAATCATCAGCTCCTCTCTGACACTAGAAGATCCTGATCTAAAGGTGAGATACTCTACTAGCCTTGTTCCCAGGCTCTCTTGATTTGAGCTCTCAAATTGGAAAGTGACCCCGCCCACCTTGTGTGACAAGAGAAATCACTCAAACACCAGATCCTCTTTTAGCACAGACAATTTACTGAGGGGACATGACCTGTAGTCACTGTCTTGTTACATCTTTCTTTGTGTAGGCCATTTTGGTCTCCTCCACTACACGAAAAAACAAGAAGAAGAAAAAGAAGGTATGTGTGACCGTCCTGGTATGTAATTGTGTGAGTGTGAACAGAGGGGCTCTGTTGTGGGATGTGTGTGAGAGGTGGATGTGTGACAGAGGGACCCTATTGTTGGGGGTGTGTGAGAGGTGGATGTGTGACAGAGGATGTGTGGATGAGTGAATGTGTGAGGTTGAGCGCTCCTCCCTCCACCACTGTGTGTGTATGTATAGATAGTTTCCACATGGCATGGCTTCACTTTTGAAAGGCAAGTGTCAGCTGGGCTCTGTGTTCGGTGTAGCTGTGTGCAAAATACAGTCAAGGAAGAGCCATGTCAAAGTCTTCACCATCTGTGCCAATATGATAAAGAAGCTGCTTTTCTCAAGGTGAAAGGTCTGCTGTACAGCTGCCTCTTGATCACATTTTTGCCCTCCAGAAGTAGGACACTTAATTGACATTTTGAAACCATCTATGCATGTTGAGGGGAGAGAGATCTTTCTATTTTTGATCTCTTGTTGCTAAGCAACCTCTATCTGTTGCTAGGGAAAACCAGGAGAAGGTGTTAAGTTGGCAGAAGGGGACAAGACAACGGAAGAGGACACACAAGACACAAAGACGACTGAAGCTCCATCAGACTCAGCAAGCTAGCGTAACACTAGACTTAACAATTCACTGTACTAGCACTTTATATTATGTGTACATAGTATAATATTATGTAGCTAGTAATTTGTGGATGTTTGGTGTATAAAATGTTACGGTGAAACAGCCTCCCTTCCTAGCTTGGCTCGTTCCTAGTCTTGCAAGCCAGACCTAACCAACCTGAGCATGGATCACTTTCTGTATGCAAGTGATCTGCGCTATGTTTGGTTGGATCTACTTGTTGCCTAGTAAGTTAGAATTGACATCATTGTCTTGTGCTCCAGTCCCGAGTATCAAAGGTGACCCTACATCAGTGTCAACTTGCATGTACACACAACCTTGTATTAGTGCAGTTAGTGTACACAGTTTCACATTCCATGTGAAGAAGTCTGCACTTTGAGTATCATGGAATTAAATTTGGATATTATGAATACATTATATTTATCAGTATGTGACTTGTATAACAGGACGGTTGTGTATGGTAACTGTAGTAACCTACTACTAAAATGTGGGTTCAGTTGCAATCACTGTAATAACTGGGTACAAGAGAGACTTTAGAGAGAACAAGAGAGAACTACAGAGACTCGAGAGAACTGATAAAACTGTACAAACCCAGACTTAAATACTCATGAATCACGTGCATACATAACTAAGTATAGAACAGTAACAATAGAACAGTGACATCACTACATTCCTCTCCCCCTAAAAACAAAAACAAAAAGAAACAGTACATGAGAGTTCAATATCTCTCTGGTGGCTTTCTCGTTCGAGAGGGATAACGACGAGTCATAGCAGACTCAGGTAGTGGTGCAACAGTTTCACTGTCCTGTTCAACAGTTGGCAGTGTCCCCTGCCCAACTGGCGTTCTGTCCTGTTCTGAGGATGTAGCACTGGTAGTGGTAGTCGTTCCACTAGCACCGATTGCAATGTCCATATCATCCTCACAAAGAGGAATATCAGACTGTTCTGGATCCTCTGTGAATCGTTTTCTCAAGTGATCCTGATGGCGGCTAATTGTCCTGCCATCCTGCAATTGAACTTTGAATGACACTGGTCCTGAACTCTCTATGATATGACCAGGCAACCACGTTTCTCCTCTGCCCTGGTTTTTAACAAACACTTTTTCACCATCAGAGAACTGACGCATTCTGGAATGTTTGTCATGGTCGAACTGTTGCCTTCTCTGCTTCTCAGCAACTTTCTGCTCTAAATTTGGCTTAAGTAAGTCCAATCTTGAGCGGAGGTTCCTGCCCAACAACATTTCAGCAGGTGACAGACCAGTGGTCGTATGTGGTGTGATTCTGTACTGGAACAGAAATCTTGCTATTCGATCACTCAGAGTACCCATCGATGACTTGCGAAATCCTTGTTTGAACACTTGTACAGCTCTTTCAGCCAATCCATTAGACGAAGGCTGATACGGTGCAACTCGAATGTGACGAATTCCATTCAATCGACAAAACTCTTGAAACTCGGCTGCAGCAAACTGTGGACCATTATCCGACACAATAGATTCTGGAATTCCAAATTGGGCAAACAACTGTCTCAGTCGTTGGATGGTTGTCAAGGCAGTAGCTGTTGCCATGGGAAAGACTTCAATCCACTTTGAGTGAGTGTCAATCACTATTAAGAACATCTTCCCCTCCATTGGACCTGCAAAGTCCACATGTAACCGTGTCCAGGGTCGGGTCGGCCAACACCATGGATGTAGTGGTGCCGTGGGAGGAGACGGTCGACTTTGTTGACAGTCTGAACACTGTTTGACCATATTCTCAATCTCCTGATCCATTCCTGGCCACCACACCAGACCTCGTGCAAGCGACTTCATTCGTGATGTACCAGGGTGTCCTCCATGGAGTTCAACCAGCACACTTTCTCGGCCCGGTGGTGGGACCACTACTCTCCCTCCCCACACGATGCATCCATCATGGGCAATTAGTTCCAGACGTCTCGTCCAATACGGTTTCAGTTCAATGTCTGCACTGTCTGGCCATCCTTCCCTGATGTAACGGAGCACTCTCGACAGCAAGGGATCTCGTCGTGTCCACGTTGCTATCTGTGCTGCTGAGATGGGGGCTTCTTCCAATCTTTCAACCATCAGCACTAGCTCTCCTGAAGCAGGTGTCTGGACTGGAGTGTCCGGGAGTGGCAACCTGCTCATAGCATCTGCATTCGCATGTTGTGTTGTTGTTCGGCACACAATTGTGTATTCGTATGATGCTAGGGTCAATGCCCAACGTTGGATTCTGCCTGATGCTTGAGGCGAAACTGCTTTGCTTTCATTGAAGAGTGTTAGCAAAGGCTTATGATCAGTCTGCAGCTTGAAGTGGTGTCCGAACAAGTACGAGTGGAAACGCGTCACTCCATACACACACGCTAGCCCCTCTTTCTCGATTTGAGAGTACTTCTTCTCGGCATCTGTCAGTGTACGGGATACGAATCCCACGGGTTTCTCAGACCCATCTAGCATTTTGTGTGACAACACTGCCCCGATACCGTATGATGATGCATCACAGGCTAGGTGAATCTCCAGGTTTGGATCAAAATGAACCAACAACTGCGACGACAGCAGTAATTCTTTGGATCTTTCAAAGGCCTTCTTTTGCCTTGAAGTCCAATGCCATGGCTCACTGTGCTTTAGCAGCTTGTAGAGCGGTGCGAGTTCCGATGACAAATTTGGCAGAAATCTTGAATAGTAGGTCAGTAGCCCAAGATAGGACTTCAACTCTGAGACATTCTTTGGAGCAGGTGCTTCCTGCACTGCTTCGACTTTTTCTGCAACAGGGTGCAAACCCTCTGAGTCAATCTGATGTCCAAGATACACAACAGATGGAGCCAGAAACGCACACTTGTCTTTCCTCAGTCTGAGTCCAGATTTCATGATCCTGCGGAGGACTTCCTCCAGCGCGGACAGGTGCTCCGCTTCAGACTTTCCAGTCACTAAGACATCATCAATGTAGACAACTACACCTGGAATACCGCTGAGGATGGACTCCATCACTCTTTGGAAAATCCCCGGGGCCGAAGAGATTCCAAATGGGAGTCGGTTGTATCGGAACAACCCACGGTGCGTGTTAATGACTGCATACTTTCGGGATTCCTTGTCAAGTAGCAGCTGCTGATACGCTTGAGACATATCAAGCTTTGTGAAAGCTTTTCCTCCTGCGAGCTTCGCAAAGAGATCCTCGACCTTTGGGATGGGGTATCTGTCAAGTTTTGAGGCCTGGTTCACGGTGAGTTTGAAATCACCACAGATTCGGAGGGACTTCCCGTCGCTCTTCACTACGGGCACAATTGGAGCTGCCCAATCAGCAAACTGAACAGGCTCGATAATGCCTTCGCTCACGAGGCGCTCTAACTCCTCCTCGACTTTACCCCTCATGGCATAAGGGACTGAACGTGCTTTGCAATATTTCGGCTGAGCTCCAGGGTCAACATGAATCTTGGCCTCGTATCCCTGCAATGTTCCAAGGCCTGACTCAAACACTGAGCTGTAGCTCTCCAACACACTGGTTAATGTTCCGCATTTCACTGCGTTGATCGCTCTCCAGTCGAGACGGATCTTTGTCAGCCAATCTCGTCCAAACAAGTTTGGACCTTCACCCTTGACCACCAGCAGAGGAAGCTTCACTCGCTGTTCCTCATAACACACTTCCACTTCTGTTTGTCCCATCACTGCGATCGACTCTCCTGAGTAGGTACGCAAACAGGCTTTTGAGGGCTGCAAGCAACATTCTGGAAACAGACTCCGGTATGTCTTCTCTGACACCAATGACACGGCAGCTCCAGTGTCAACCTCCATACACAGTGGCTTTCCATCTAACATTAAGTCCACTTCCAGAGGTTGGCCAGTCTGAGCTCTAAGAGTGTGCAAGACATATGGAAGCTCATTAGGGTTCTCAATTCCCTCTTGCACTGTCCTGACAGGGTGCCTTTGTGTCTATCTCCCTTGAGAAGTGGGTGGTCTCTTTGGTTGTCTGCAAACTTTCCTTATATGGCCTACTTTGCCACAGTTGTGACACCTAGCGGTCCTGAATGGGCACTGGGCGGACTTGTGGTTTTGCTTTCCACACCTGTAACAATTATTCATGACCTCACGCTGAACTTTACACACGTCTTTATGCAGCTGCGGTTCCGCTGCACGTCTCGTACCCTGCAGCTCACGAACGTTCTTTGCTGCGGTCTCCATTCCCAGCGCCAACTCCAGAGCTTTCTTTAAGTCCAGCTCTGTTTCCGACAATAGTCGACGCTGAATGAGGTCGTTGTTCACTCCGCACACGAGGCGGTCTCGAATCATCGTTTCGAGTGTCGTTCCGAATCGACACGTCTGCGCCAACGAGCGCAACTCCGATACATACTTTGCAATCGTCTCTCCCGGCTGTCGTTGCCGTGTGTGGAACTTGTACCTCTGTACAATCTCGGAGGGCGGTGGGTTGTGATGCTGCGTCATCACCTCGACTAACTCTTCGTACGTCTTGTCGCCCGGTTTGGCCGGCGCGATCAGGCTCCCAAGCAACTTGTACGCCTTGGGGCCAATCACAGACAGAAACACGGCTCGTTTCTTTTCCCCGTCGGTGATTCCGTTAGCCGTCAGGAAGTGTCCGAGGCGTTCTGCGTACTGTGTCCATTCCTCGCGACCTTCCTCGAATTCGCCCACATGACCGAACTGTATTGCCATAGTTCGGGAGTCTCTCGTATCAATCCCACCCTCGTCGCCAATGTAGTAACCTACTACTAAAATGTGGGTTCAGTTGCAATCACTGTAATAACTGGGTACAAGAGAGACTTTAGAGAGAACAAGAGAGAACTACAGAGACTCGAGAGAACTGATAAAACTGTACAAACCCAGACTTAAATACTCATGAATCACGTGCATAGACAGCTGCACGAAGAACAGCTGCACGAAGAGACGGTGCTTTCGAGGAGTCTCTACCGACTTTTGAATAAGCCTAAGGCCAGCCACCTGACTGCATTCTGTGCATGAGATAGCAGTCCCCATCTCCCGGTCACCCCAGCGCAGCTGATGAGGCCTGGTATTGGCCGAAACGCGTCCTGCGCAGTGGGTGACTTTGCATAACATCTAGGCCTGTTTTATAAGGGAGATGTGGTTCGTTGATTGTTCATACATAACTAAGTATAGAACAGTAACAATAGAACAGTGACATCACTACAGTAACTTACCAAGAGAGAAACTTGACATTATTGCAAAAACTTAAGAATACACAAATGTACACAACAGCTTCACGAAACAATTTTGTTTACATTATTCATAAACTTGTCCAAGAAGTACACACAGTGGACACAACAGCTACAATGAAGCCATACATGTGAGAGTGAGTAGCTCTGTGAGGAAATTATGTTCTACCTAACCAAGTACTGTGGCTGTCTTGAGATGTGCGGTGAACTGAGTTGCGCGTGAACTGTTGATGGAAGTGCTACACAGTTCCTCACTGTTCAATGAAGACAGTGAAAACAGTTTTGGTAGGGCTGCCTAGTTTAATGTTTCCCCCCACAAAGATGACTTCTCCTCCTTCCAACTGTGTTGCAGCAGCATCGTATCGTGGTACTGGTAGATCCCCACTGGATAGCCTCACCCACGAGTTGGTGCTGGGAGAGTACATGTGGACTGCTGAAGATGAGGAGTCACTGTCATCCCTCCCTCCAATAGCCAGGAGGCAACCTCCCAGCTCTGCTGCAGTGGAGTACCAAAGTGGACACTCGGGTAGGACTTGCCATGTGGGTGGTGAGGGGGAGGCTTGGGGGGTACTGCTGGTCTCTGGATGGTCGGGTGGGAGGGCTCGTGAGATCAGGTTGGATATTGATGTACAATAAGCTTGTCTGGATGCATAACCAGTGGTCCCTCCAATGAGATAACATGTGTCATTAATAATTGTACATGACATGTTACTGTGTGCAACTGGCAGAGGCTCAGCATGGTACCACTGGTATGTCTTGGTTTGAAACACCTCCACTGCATTGGTACGAGTTGAGTGAACAGCATCAGTCTCCCAGTGAGTGACTCCTCCACTGACAATGAGTGTTGATTTGTAATTGAATGCTGTTGGGTACATGCGAGCTGTGGGCAGGGGTGGGATGATGATGTTCTCCCATGTTTCAGATTCTTGAAATACATAAACATCATTGATGGGGATGATCTTATCAACTCTGCGACCTCCCACTGTCACTAGTTTTCCATCAAGTTGGGTGAGACCAAACTCAAGAGTGGGGCAAATGGGAAGTTGTGACCACGTGTCTTGTTTGGGATTGTACTGGAACACCTGCCTGGATGTGTCAATCTTGTCTGTGTACCCCCCACCACAGTAGATGGTGCTCCCAATCCTCACTATGTGGTGGCTGTACATTGCTACTGGGAGGTCGGCCGCTCTCCTCCACCTCAGTCTGGAGTGTGGGTGGAGCAGCAGAGACTGGGGGAGAGACAGAGGAACAAGGTATCAGCCATGAGCACAAGTAATGTGTACACAATGGTGTTGTGGTAATAATGGTTGTTCTTAATTGCTTTCTATTAGTGTTGCTATGGTGACCATTATGAGAATATAGTTTATACATTACATCACATTGCCATGCATCTGTATTAATGGATCTCATCTTGCGTGCATGTAATAATTATAATGCCACTGCTATCAACATCTTGTTTGAGGTGGACGTGTTCTAAAAATATTTTAAGTTGTGTTTGTTCTGAAGGAGTTATGATAAGTGGCTGCAAGCAAGCATATACACATGTGACCAACACAGTCCCACTAGTGTGGGGCTCATCCATTATGTACTCCAGGACCATGCACATGACAATGTATGTGCACGCTACTTGTGGGATGTTTACTGTCTTGACAGTGGGAACATTGAGTGGCAGACTGTAAATACTGTATCCATTATACTGTTGATTTCAACTCCCTTTGAACATAAGTAATTTGTTGTTCGATACCACGATACCACCACGTAAGTAAAGATAATTGAAACCTGTCAATCCACTCAATGAAATGCTTACTGTGTACAGCTTTAGCGTTCAAAGAGAGCTGAAATCAACAGTAGCTTAGACACTTCTCTAATACTAGTCTCGTGTCCAGACTCCACCCTCTCACAAGGAAAATGGTCTGGTGACTATCAAGCACTTTCTTGGTTGTGCCATCAATAATTCTGAACAAGCCAATGAAAAAGCACTCGTGAAACCATTGAATGCTAGCCAATGAATAGTGGTACGTCAAAAAGTACGTAATTATGTAACTATGACTTGTTCAAAATTCGGTACTGCTGACTCGGCACAACTTTAAAGTGTTCAATAGTCACCAGACCCTCTTCCTCATGAGAGGGTGGAGTCTGGGCACGAGACTACTCTAACACTGGCACAGTTGTTTGGGGGAAGACCCTAGTCATTACAACCTAATTAAGGTTTTTGGGAGATCTTGTTTGGGCTGTTCAGTCATTGTTTGGTTTGTGTACAATGTTTATAGACTGTTGAGTGTCAGTGGATAAGAAGGAACATTGAATGCCATGTTGTCATGGCAACACTACATGACAGTGTGGGTGTGTACAGTGTATACACAGCCACACAGTCACTACTACGTACATGAGTACCTTGCTGTCTGGTGCATGTGGTGGAACTGTGTCACTGGATTGTTGAGCATCTGAGAGAGAGAATTGGACAGTACAACAAAATGTGATTCTCTTGTTTGTTTGATTGAGGGGAGGAGCCCAGCTGCTCTGAGGCTGCTTCTGAGACCTCTATTTGGGGAAGGGGGGCCAGCATCATTCCCAGGCTTCAAACAAGGTTGGGGGGCCAGCATCATTCCCAGGCTTCAAACAAGGTTGGGGGGCTCAGTTAAGGCTCATTGTATGCATATGATGTGACGTAGGAATGTGAAGTGTGTTCTAGCTGATGAAGGTTCTCGGCCGAAACGTCTGTTTTTTTTTTGCTATGTAAATTGCTCAAACAACGACAACACGTCAAGCAAAAATTCCCGTCTGTGCTGTGTCAGCAGTCTTCGTTTGGGAAATCTCCATTACCAGTTACTATATTCTTGATCACATGAAATTAGTAGTCTCGTTTTAAGACTACTTGAAAATGGGAAAAAGGCTATCAGACTTTTTGTAGACCTCGACTTTCAGAAATTTGGAGCACATTCACACTTGATAGGCTACTACTCTCGCCTCCCAGGACTACACCCTAGTTGCTCCTTGGCAAGATCTGTTCACATACTCTGTAACACCATTGTCAACAGTAGCTGGCTACCACGTGATCTCATGTAATTGTTACATAATGTGCTGACTCAGCACAAATGGAAATGTTTACATGTGTGACCAGGCCCTTTTCCAGATTTTTTGGGCAGGGCCTGGGGACAAGGCTACATGTGCTTAATGGTGTCAGGCCTTCCCCAGCTTTCTCCACTTTATATCATCATCAACACAAACCGAAGGGGAAGGCCTGTGAATGAGGGTACACTGTCTCTAGATACTTGTCATGCATCATGGTCTCCATTACACTCACCATCTGGGCAGGGTCGTGGGCAGGGGGAACTGAGGTGGTAGAGTGGATCACCCGAGACTGAGTTGGTCATGTAGAAATCTACCAGTTGAAGAAGTGTATCAAACTTCCTATCAGTTCCAGTGATTTCATATCCGTCAGAATCTTTCTCGATCAGGAAGTGTGAGATCTCTCCTTGGTGCTTCATGGCGAGTGAAAGAGTGCTTCCTGTGGTATCATTTTCTCTGATGAGGAAGCAGTGATATGGGACCTTGTTGAGTCTCTCTTCTGCAGTCTCTTGTGAGATCCAGCCATGGTACCATGCCTGTCCCTGCAGTTCAATATCTGCAGGAATGTAACTGTGGGTGACTCCAACCCCCACAATATAGTCAACTGAGAGATATGGTGTGGATGTGGTTGTTAGAATATACAGTATTGGGGGGGGGGGGGTGTTTAGTCTAGTCAACTAACAGCCTCATTCCCAGGCCCATTCAAACAGGCCTGGCAACGAGGCTGGTCAACTACATGTAAGAGATAGCCTCGTTCCCAGGCCGTTCCCGCCTCCAGTTTATGATCGCTTGCAGTATAAAAACGGAGGGGAAGGCCTGGGAGAAAGAGTCACATGCGTGACGTCAGGTAGACGTGAGAGTAGACGTGAGGGGGGCGGTGCCCGACAAAGAATCTCGAGGTCCTTCTTGTAATATCTTGTCCAAGAACTTGAGACTGTAACATTCGAAAGACAGTGTCAGTATAGCTCGTTGTTTGGTAGACTCGAGGCTGATCAATGCAAAGTTTGTGAGTTTCAATGATCAGGCACCGCCCCCCTCACGTCTACCTGATGTCACGCACGTGACTCTTTCTCCCAGGCCTTCCCCTCCGTTTTCATACTGCAAGCGATCAAAAACTGGAGGCGGGAACGGCCTGGGAACGAGGCTATGTAAGAGATATATTTCACAAAGTGTGTGTGGTTATTAGTAAACAGAGTGTGTGTGTGGTAAACAGAGTGTGAATGCAGAATCCTCACCTCTTGAAAATCGAACATAGTTGCTTGGAAATGTTCCTCGTCTTCCATTGAGCACTCCTTCACACCAACCGTCAAACTGTCGGCAGAGACATTGTCAGGTGAGTGGGTTGAGACGTGTGAGAGGCAGAGAGGATCGACATGGAATAAGAGAGTTGGAAAGTGAACCTATTTATGTACATGAAGAAACTTTGATACAACTTGTTGCTCCATACATGGTGCTCTTGAAATGTGATCCACTGACTACACACACCTTTTCCACATCTGTAATAACATCTCCCATCTCACCACTGAGCTCATCATCATCTTCCTTCTCATGGTCATACAGAACCACTGCTTCTGTGAGCGCATGTGTGTGTGTGATGGTTGTGGGAGGAAAAGGAGAACGGTGGACATGTACCTGTACACATGTAATACAGATAGGAGAGGAATATCATTGGTCATGTGACATTTGATGGCACATTAGACAGGTAAATAGTTAGCTACATTCTCCTCATTTCCAGCATAGCCAATTAATACATATAGGGTATGGAAGTTATGAATAATTCTATAGTGTGCTTTACCCATTGTAGTCATGGGCTAGGTACCTGCTTTTCATGCAT